>VXBC01009257.1:92745-154037 GCA_013399945.1 Ploceus nigricollis | reverse complement strand
ATTTACTAAAATATTATTTATTAGTAAATTATTTTATTTACTAATTTACTAAATCTGACATGATTGACAGGATTTTTCCAGTCCACTCTAGTATTGTTCAAAAATACAGCTACAGCAGTTATTATACTTTAGCACTTCAGTACAGAAGATTATTTTAATGAGAAATTCCATGTTATTGAGTTTTAGAATGTTTTAAACTAACTTTCTCATTCAATTTTTTAAGTCAATATCAGTTTAACATGATTATTTCCATAAAATTTATGTGAAATGATTCTGCAGTCAGCTCACTTCAGTGGTTTTGATTACTCCCAGTACTAACTTTGCTACACAGCATTTTAGGTTTACCCATAACACTATTGGAATGGATCCTATTTAGGCATAGCAGGGCTAATTTATATATAACTTGATGGCTTCACAAACAAGTGCACAAATAAGCATTCATATTTCCCCAGGGCTTGACTAGGTTGTGCTGAAAATCCACGTTATGCTTTCACTCTTCTTACTATCAAACTAGTTAAACATGACGGTGGTTTGCTTATTGGTACTGAAAATCACACATTCTGTCAGAGGTGTTGACTTACCATTTTCCCTTGTGTGCTCTAGACATAGTTATTCCAAGAAACAGTCAGTAACACACTGAGAAGTACATAGTATGATTGCAATTTGAATAACAGATATACACACAGCTGGAAACATTGCTAGTGATGATTCCTCTTCAATTTCTCAATTTTAGTGACATTTTCCTGGGCTTTCATAAATATCTGCTGTCATATTTGTTGGACTTGGCAAACATAATAAATATAATAGTTAAGAAAAAAATGTGGCTTGAGACAGAAAATTGGGAAGAGATTAAAAAATTGAAAGAAATTGGGATTTTCCTGCAGATTTTTGACCTGCTTTTCATGAGTATATCTATTTCTTATAGTGTATATAGTGTGACCATATAGTGATTTCCATGCAGAAAACTTCATTGATTAGGTATGCAAGAATCTCTATATACAGTCTAAAAATATCCCTCATGATCTCAAGTGTTTCTGTCGGTAGTGCAGGAATACTTTGACTTTTTCATTTCAGTTAGTCTTAATAAACATGATCACTCTCTTCCACAGATTCTTGATTTTATTATATTATTCTTATTTTCAACCATTTGTTATAGAGGAAAATAAAGATTGAAAAGGCACCTAATTTTTTATTCTGGAATCTCCTGTTTTTTTGAAATGCTATTTCAAAAATGTGAAAGAAATGTGATTTCTTTCTTTCTTTCTTTCTTTCTTTCTTTCTTTCTTTCTTTCTTTCTTTCCTCTTTCTCTCTTTCTCTCTTTCTCTCTTTCTCTCTTTCTCTCTTTCCCTCTTCATATTCACATTATTTATTCCCACTTTTTTGATTTATTACTTTCAGAGCAGCAATAGCCCTAATACGTACTGCTCAATCAATAATTTTTCTTTTTGCACTTACTTCATGACATGTCAACATNGAAGGAAGGAAGGAAGGAAGGAAGGAAGGAAGGAAGGAAGGAAGGAAGGAAGGAAGGAAGGAAGGAAGGAAGGAAGGAAGGAGGGAGAGAGATTGGTGTCTATTAGAGAGCATCCAAATGAGAGCAACAAAGATGGAGAAGGTCCTTGAGGGAAAGCTGCATGAGGAACTACTGAACCCACCTTTTCTGCTCAGCCTGGAGAGGAGGAGACTGAGGGGACCCATTGCAGTTACAAGTTCCGTCTGAGAGGAAGAGGAGGGGAAGGCACAGATCTCTTCTCTGTGGTTACCAGGGACAGGACCTGAGGGAATGGCCTGAAGTTGTGTCAGGGGAGGTTTAGGTTGGCTATTAGAAAAAGGCTCTTCACCCAGAGGGCAGTTTGACATTGGAACAGGCTCCCCAGGGAAGTAGTCACAGCACCCAGCCTGACAGAGTTCAAGAAGCATTTGGACAATGCTTTTAGGCACAAGGTGTTCTTGGGATGTCCTGCTCAGGGCCAGGAGTTGGACTTCAATGATGCTTGAGATTCTCTCCCAGTTCAGCAAAGTCTATGAGACTTTGGTTCTATGACTTGTTTTACACAACACTCCAACCTCAAATTATACTTTAAATTCTACAGGAGAGAACCAGCTAAAAGGTTTGGGCCTACTGCTTTAACAACTTTAACTTTTGCGCTTCTATTTAAGTTGTTTTCTTTCAAAAAAATTGTACAAAAGGGACTCCAAGTAAAAATATATATATATATATATGTGCGTAATCTTATTTACATCTGTATGTACATCCTGACTCTTGAATTAGCATTCTTATGACTGAAATTCAGAAATATAGAATATCTGTTTCTAGAATGGACTGGTCTGGATTTGAGTTCTTGTTCTATTCCACTTAAAAAAAAATTACAAAACTACTTTTATTCATTCAAATTCAAATGCTAAAAATTCCCATTCCAGTGGTTTTTATATTCCTAAATGCCAATTAAATGTCAACTAAGCAGAGGAAAAAGTAACTCATATTAGAAGCCAACAGACATTTTTTACTCTTTATATCCTTTTTCTTAAGGAAAAATACACAAATTCTTCTTCAAAGTAAAACTCGTCTTTTCTTGTGTCTTTTATGGACACTCTGCCAGCTTAAAGTACATTATGGTACTTGTCCTGTCATCCTTCTCATCAAATATAAACATTTCATAGACTTAGTATTTCTCAGGCAGTGCCAAAGCACTGGATCATATTCACTTCTCTTTAATTCATGACTCTCCATTGACTCTAGTAAAGTTGGACTAAATGATAATGTTAAACATGAGCATTTTTTTCCCTATCTATTCCCATAGAGTTCCTTCCTTACAAATATATTTCAAATTAAATATGACAGGTGATCTGCCAACATTTTTCTTTCAGTGATTATCAGCAAAGTAAATTTTGAATGAAAAGGATTACCCTATTTTCCATATATCTTTAAAAGAAGCATGCTTGGGCTCCTCACATTACACATGGTAGTGTATTTGTTCCTTTCTCACGCTTACAAAATATTATTTTATTATTATAAAATATTTTATAAGCACATTAGAAANAATAATATTATAATATTCAAAATATATTATATATAATATTCAAAATATATTATAATATATAATATTTAAAAGTCCATATTAAAGCAAACAAACAAACAAACAAACAACCTGCCAACAAGAACTATCAATAGTGATAAGAAAAAAAGGAAAAAAAATTGCAAAAACATATTTTTCATCATTTTGATGCATTAATTGATTTACATACTTACACACTTAAAGTTGTTTCTGTCTAAAGGTACAAAAAGTTTTGGTAAATTAGACCTTAAAATACAAAGATGATACTCTTTATGCAAGTGTTAGTGTCAGATGTGACAAAACCATGTAGTAACTGATGAGACAGCCATATGTGCTGTATTTCTTGATGGTTCCAGTGGTCTTGAAAGAGTAAAGAGTAGCTTATAGCATGGAAAAAGGATTAAAAAGTGGATAAAGATGAAATAAATTAATAAAAGCAGAAAACAATTATTTATGGTACATTGCTGGCAACAGAAATTGTTCCATGGATATTCAGAGCAGCTAGTGGCAAGTGCCTTAAATAATAAATTACTTATAAGTTCTCAATCAGCTCAAATCTTTTTGTATTTTACATAAGGAGTTTTTACATACCAACTCCAGACATCTCCGGAATACTGGCGGTGTACATGTCCTTGGTGAATTTTGGTTCGTTGTCATTGATATCGTGGATTTTAATGATAAATTCAGACTCTGGCTCCACTTGTCTTCCAGTTTTTCTGTCTATAGCCTTGGCACGTAGCACGTACAGGGACTTTTCTTCTCTGTCCAATTTCTTTGCAGCATGAATATCTCCTGTATTTTCATCTATAATGAACAGACTGCCAGCCCCATCTCCCGTTAATATGTATTTTAAATTTCCATCTCCTTTATCTTGGTCAGTGTGTAGCTTCAGAGAGGTAGAAAAGAAGAATTCTATAAATATATGTATTGTTATTACAAATCAAATAATTCAGCATATATGAATAAGCCTGTACAATCTTGACTATAATTGGGGTCAGTAGTGGTTATCTTCTGTCAGTCTGTTGGAAAAATTGAAAATTTTAGGTTCAGTCATTCACAAAAAATAGCTGCAAACAAACCTATAAAGGACAGAGGAGGATGTAGAGAATGTTGAAATACTATTTAAAATAACAAATTTATAACAAAAAATTTTATTTCTTTGAACAGTCTGACGAGAAACTACCAGAATTCTCCTTTTAGAAGATGACAGGGACTGTAAAACTCCCAAATTTCTATTTGTAAAATAACACTTGCCTAGTATTTTGTGGTTGTTGGTAAGGCAATCAGTTACCTTGAAACAAAATAGAAGAACTGAGTTTTAAGGATTAGAGATTCTGAGCTTCCCCAAATCACCTATAAATGTTCTGATTTAAGTAACTTATATTTCTAGTTGTATTGTTTTCTTATTTTATTTTTTAAGGAACATCTTACCTCTGTTGATTACTTCCTTCTTTCTAGTCCTCTCCACACAGAAGAAATAATTTTCAAGAACACTAGGAGGTAAGTGTTCAAAGCATAGAGAGGGCTTTAACAATCCTTTTCCAACTCAACCTCTTCATAAGAGTTTAAAACTCTGTCACTGTGAACTTACAGGCACTGGTTAATTTGCCATACAGCACCATTATAAAAAAGTGTGTAAAACCAAAATCAAAACAAGACATTGAATCTGACTCAGGCACTAGAAATTCTCACATAATGCACTTCTTCAGGAGTCTGTTCCTCTTATTTAATTTACATGGCCCTGTAGTTCATTTTTATGAGCTTCTGCAGTAAATTTTCCTTATATAAATCCTTACAGTCACATCTGGCCACAAATTGATGACTTGAGTGCTTCTCAAGCATGGACAGAGAGAATCTTATCTTGGCATGTTTTCTACTTTTCTGAATAGAAAACTATAGAAATATATCAACAACCTGAGAAAATCTTGTTCAGTATCAATAATGATATTACTCTAGAGAGTCACTAGAACAATAAGTTTATTTTTGCCACATCTTGCCTTGTTTCTGTATTCCTGTCAGTGTTTACCTCCATGTTTCATGAGCTGAGCCGTTTTTATTACTCTACCTGTATGAAGAACAATTGCAATAGATTTTTTCCAAATTATTCACTTTAATTTTTCCTCTCTTTTAACACTGTAACATAACACTAGTCACCAAATACTATCTGATTACTGTTTTGGTCTTCCAGAGATAAGACTGGATGAGATAACTATCCAAGGCAGGTTATCTCGTAGTAAGTTTTAGCGCCTACTGTGCTCAGTGTCTATCTGTAATAAATACCTGTGAAAATTATTAAGGATTGCATGGTCGTCTGCTAAAAAGGGGTTCTATACAATAAAAAGGGTCGATGAATAGCAGGCTGTAAACTTAAATGTTACGAGCTTGCCAACCTCATTTTGACTGCTCGTCATCAACCATGCTGTCCCTTCTGAAAGGGACAACAATCAGCAAATGGTGGGAGCAGTGATCTTTTCTATACTAACAAGTGGTTCCGATAAAAAATCATATCTGTCCATTGCCATTCCTTTACCCATCTTCTTAGCAATATACACACCCTCCAGAAATTAGGTTCATTTATTTTATCCATGTGTTCAAACTATCTACAAAGATGTCAGGTAACTCAAACTTTGACAGGTATTTTAAGATTCCTACTTGTCCCAAGTTTCTACCAAATGATAAACAGAATTTTCAAGCATGATAAAATTGTGACTAGAATGTGATTTCCTAGCAATGAAGTTCTACCACCTATTGACAATTTACTATTGGGAAGTACTGCAAGTATGTTTGCAAGCTCTCTGTTCTCCTAAATATGGCAATTTCTAATTCCTATGTAAGTTTTGTTTTGCTCTTCACGTTAGAGGAATCTCCATTTATCTGTGAAGAAATTTTGCAACATCATAGCTTGTAAAAAAGAAAAGGGACCATTTTCATATATAAGAATAAATAAAATAAAATATTATCTGGCATCCTATAAAAATAAAACACTAGTTGTGTAAAATAGAGCAATCAAGTCATCTTCTTACTATTTGGAATTATATAAATACAAAATATGCTTTCAACTTCTGAGACAGAGTAACTTCAAATAAGATTGTGCAAGTTTATGCAAAATTAGTATACTGATATATATATATATATTTGTAAAGAGACACTGCAATGTAATTTTGACTAATCTATACTGTTTCTTGATGAATAGTAATCTTCTATGAACCTCTTAAATATTTTGAATTTGTAATATAAAATACAATTCCAGCTTTTCAAATGTTAATTATTCTACATAAAGTCTACAGAAAATTGCCTGCAGTAAATCACATGCAAAAATGTGGTATGTTATAATAATCATGCCTTTTTATTGACTAAAACCAAGGAACAAGAACAGAAAAATTTTCTAATTCCTGTTTCCAGTTACAGTAAATAAATTTACATATAAAATAGCTTGTGGAATTTTTTTCATTAGTAATCTGTTTAGGTGCGTGAAAGAGGCTCAGATGTTCAAATTAGAAAAATAATATTAATACATGTGATCTGAAGTAATCCTTGACTGCTGTCATTTCCCTCTACCTTTTACAGACTCAGCAGGTCTGGGAATGCACACCATTCACAGAAAGCAAAACATCATTCCTGTTATTTCTTCTACATGACCTTTTTCTAATTGAATTGGGATAGGTTAGAAAGCAAAAACTTCACATGGGTGGAACACGAACTTTTCAAACATTTCCTTTCTCATATCACAAATTAATATTTCTGTAAGTCAGAACCATGAAACACTGTGATAAATGAAAAAACCCCATGACCAACACCCCCTCAAATCAAACCTACAAAGAAAAATCCAAACAAACCTCCCTCAAAAATCCCAAATAAAAGCAGATAATACATTAGATTTCTTAATATATATATATAGTACATAGTGACCACTGATAACAAATGCCATCCCCATTAATTCATTTGAAAGATGTTGAAATGAAGACATAATCCAGATACACTGCTGAGTATCTGGATTTCTTAATATTTCGTTGCGTACATTTCTCTCTTTGTAGTCTTATGTGTGACTGGCTAAAAATTTTTCAACACGAATTTTCCTGTGGATCATCAGAGACAAAGATATTAGTAATGATCTGGGGAATTACAATCACCTATTTTTTTATCAATGTATGTCTTATAAATATGGGCATACTTATAAATAGTCTCACAATCTTTTTTTTTCTTTTTTTTACCTAGATAAAGTGTGCCTCTCAAATCAGCCCATCTATCCAGTTTTGTGAACTGAATTTTTATGTGATGTGATAATTGAAATCTTGATATTCTCAAAAATCTTGACATAATTTTACATGGATCACTGTTACTCTATTTTTCAATAAAAAAATGAGTAAGCAACAAGAGATTATCTCAGAGTTCTGTAGCATAATTCTATTTTCCCTAAATCAAGTACCTTGCTCCACTAGTTTACACTTCATCCTTATTTAGTACTCAATATTTATCAAAAAAGGTGTTTATAGCACATAACTTCTTGGTTTTAGGCAGTATTTCATTTGACTAGGCATTCTTAGTATGTCTGAGGCTAATTCATGACTTCTCTCAAAAATGCTGTTATACACAGTAGACAAGATATCAGTATTCTTTGAAATGAAAATATATCTCAAATTGTTAAGTTCAGGAATTGGTGTGGAATGTCAAACAAAATATAGAGTAAAAAAAAAAAAAAAAGGAATATTACCTTAGAAAAGAGTTCCTTAAACATCCATGTTTCTTATTAATTCAGTTTTAATTTACTAAATTTCCAGTAAACTGCAGCCGATCTCATGCTTGACTCTTTGTAATAGACAGTAACTCTTTTCAAGTTAGGCAGACATATAATCAATGGAAGAGGAGAAAATCAATGGACACAGTTAACAAATTATATAGTGATATGAATGCATTTTCTGCATTGAGAAGCAAGAAGTTGCTAGACTTCATTTAGATTTCATTTTATTTGCAGTTTACTTCCATACAACTATTGTTGCAGGAGAAAAAGAGAAAAAAGAGCAATAAGAGCTACTTATTACTAGTGATGGTTATGAATACACACAGTGAAAACACTTATTTAGTTGCCTAAATTCAGAAAAGAGGTTTAATCTCCTTTGTGGAGAGGGGAGAGGGGAAATTAAAGACGAAGACGCATTGGGAGAGGACAGACCCATGTTTATGTTGTGGTAGGCACTTTGCTAATGCTTACAAATTAGGAGGTTTACAATGTGCCTCTGTATCTTGGTATAGAAAAAGGTCTATTATTACAGATCTCTTACCTCCACTGCCTCCACCCATACAGTTGTCTCCTGCAGAAGAATCCTGATGTCCTGTGGTCTATTTGCCTGAAAATATTTTCTAGTAGGAGTGAACAATTTTCTTTCCTTACCTTTAAAATGAAGAAAATACACTGGGGGGTTGTTGTGGGCAAACAAACTCTTTGGTGGCATTAAATTGGTATATCTGTATATTTTAGGGAGATGAAGACCAGGCTAATTTCCACATTGTCCTGGTGACACTACTACTCGAACACAAGTGAACACCCTCTTAAAGGGTATGTTGATGAATCAGGATTGCATGGAGCAGCAAAGTTAGAATACAGATGCACACGGGAAAGTGAAAAGGTGCAGAGTTTTAAAGTCAGAAATATTGTAAAGGAGGGGAGGAAGTGTTCAAGTGTTTCATAAACTTGAAGCATTTTATTAATAGCTCTATAGCTAGAATGTGTTGGGGTTTGGTTGCAATGTGCCCAGACCTCCTGGCTCTGGGAAATGTGTAGAGAAAGAAAAATAGACTGTACATGGCATGAACTATCAACCTGAAAAATGTTATTAGCTGTCAGATTTAGTATGATTCTTTGAAATATCCTTATATCTGTTTAAATTTTAAAACACTAAGTATTATAGCAGGCAATGGGAAGGGACATGGAAGCATAAGCTATTCAGGTGTGTCCAAAGTGGCCCTTTCTAAAACTAGCGAAAAATAAAGAAATTTTCTCTATTTGTAGTATTCTTCAAACATCTTTTAATCACAGTTTTTAGCTAAAGCTCCTGGCCTGAGGGAAGAAACATACTAAGTAAAGGAAAATGTGTGTATGTTTCTTCTACAAAGCCATGTGTCTATTTACATCAAATTTCTATTCATATATGGTGATTATACGATGCTATTTATTCTGAAACTGTGAAACAGAAAGAAATTGAGTTTTCCAAGTTATACCAGTATGTATTAAAACACAAATTGATTTGAGCCTGGGAATTTGACTGTAATTATCGTTCTTAGCTTGCTCCAATTAAAGAAGGTTGTGTATACAGAGGTGGGAAAGAAGACAGTATTTGTGAAAGAGGATAAGTATTACCTGAAACAAAATAATTTAATTCTAACCAAAAAATGAAAGTGGTGTGCTTGAAATAAGGGCTGGTATCATCTCAGCCAAACCTAAAACCCCACACACAATGTATTGAGTGTTAGTGACAGGCAGGATATTAACTAGTGTCCCTACTGTATAATTTCAGACCTATGTGAGATCCACAGCAGTTAGGATACAGCATCAAGAGCAGCTCAGCCAATATTCTCTTTCATTAGCATTTTAAGTAATTAAAAACTCTAAAGACATCTTAATAGCTGCAGTAGTTCTTTAGTGTGGATTCAAGTAGCAGTACATGCATTGCTTTAATTTCCTATTTATGTGTGTTTAATCAAAAGTTTTATGTATGTGCTAAATGGCAATGTATTTACCTGACTTGAATTTGTGACATCAGCACAAACTTCTTAATTAAACAACCAGACTCTGTGTGTGATGGTAACCTAAGTGACTGTATATTAAACAAGACAAATGACATTTACTTTCCTTATCTTCTGCTTTCCAGCATCTGGTTCTTGTGTTCAGCTGTCTATTGTTAGCAATTCTCTAGAGAATGATATTGTGAAAAACACTGCTGACATCAGCTGCAGGTTCTGATTTTTACTAAGTACTTAAGGGTAAATCTTGTTTCCATTCAGGAAAAGTTCAGCAGAATTCTTAGTAGTCTTTTGGTTTGAATGATACAAACACAACATGGGGAAATTCCATATATATATTCTGCGTACGTAGGAAGGAGTCCTGGAAACCAGAGCTGTATCCTCATGCGCCTCCTTACTCTTCTTAACTTCTCTATCTCGTGCCCTTTACAAGTTGTAGTCAAACCTGCAAAAGTGGTTGCATCCTTACTTCTGCACAAAGAACTGGATTTCAGAGCACATAAGATTTTTTTCTCTCTACTCTCCAAATAAACAGCTTAGTTATAGGTTTTCAGCCTGATGAAAAGAGCCAACTTTTTTTACTATTATTTACGGTTTGCCAAGCACAGTCATTTGTCTGTTCCATAACATAAGATACAGATTTACGGGAAGTGACTCCAGTCATCAATTGGGTCCACAGGTCAGAAATTATGACATCATAACACCAAGCACTGTCATTTTAATCAATCCCTGGAAAAGATATTAAATCCATCATTATTTTAAAGGCTTCACAATAACAGAGGATATCTTTCTCATGGATTTTTCTTTCACCAGAAACTCCTGAGTGAAATCTGTCTGTGTGCATGACTTTCCTTGCTGTTTCAGAGGCACTCAAAATGTCCATTGGTTCCAAAAGATGTGCGCAGAGATAGGCAGGAATAAAAGTTCTGGCCTGGAAGCAACATTAGTTTGTCATATGGATGGATTATCCCCTACCCTCTGCAGAACTAATTGCTCTGAGCTCAGCTCTATACTAATAAGCTTATAAGAAATACTCTAGTAGGGGAGACCAATGTTTTTTTTAGCCAAGTACTTTATCTCAGAGGCAACAGGAGGTGCTGGCTTGAGAGAGTAGTCATTCTGACCACTGTACTTTTTGATTATCTTAGTGTCCCTGCCTCCCTGGCCCCAAAATTTAGAACTTTTAGATTATAATAGACCTGTATTTGGTTTTGTGATTTGTTCTCTTCTATTTTCTTTTATGAATCAGATGTCCTTTAACTTGTCTGGTTATCCATTTTCCTAATTTTAGACAAGGATTCTATTGACTGAATATACTGAGTGTTTAAATGTTTCCAGGAAAGGGTCATCCACAACAATCTCAATAACACATCAATAACAGGAATATTTGAGTATTTTGTCACTTCTGATCATAATTTCATATGCATACCTATATAAGTATATGTATACTTATAGACAGTTGTGCACTGATCAAGGCTGCATGGTTTTTAGGAAGTGATACAGTACAATGGAATAGCAGGATACTGAGATGTAAGCCAATATGATCAGTCTTTTTTGGCCTTACATATGTAAACAGACTTCTAGTATTTTAGCACCAAGCAAACAAAACCAGACAATAGATCTGCTGACTGAAATTTTTTTAAGCTGCTGGATATGTAGTTTCCAGCAATATTCAAAATATATTACTCTCCTTAAACATACTTGTTTTTACATGAATGCATTTCAAACCTGAAAAGTTATTATGCTGAGTTTCATGCTTATTGATTTGCAATGAACTCTACCACAAAGATTAGTTCTAAAATTATGTATTTTTCCTAAGATCCTACTTTGCAAACTGGTAAACAAAATATTTTGTGGACACTGTACACATCTCACAAGAAGAAATTCATTCATTCCTCATTAGTAACTTCAGAATTCCATTGTTATGCGGTGGCACATTAAATATCTTAAATTTTTATCTAAAACCAAATTTTCAAATGAACTGTACTGGAAAGAAGGTTCTTTCATTGTTGAAATTATCATTAAGGTCCTTTGTTACTGCTTATTTATTGNAAAAAAAAAGAAAAAGAAAATCACGGACTGAAGTTAATTTTAAGTATTATACTGTTTCTCTGTTCTGCTGACTGTGTTGAAAATGTAAATTGTCATACCAACTCAAGAGTAGTCAGTGAAAGTAGTCTGTAGAGTTATCCATGTCATACCTTCATCAGTGTGAGTGCAATTCCTCTGCCCCAAGTCTGCTCCAAGACAGACACATGCCCAACTCCTGGTAAAATCTGGGAACCAGATTCTCAAAGGTAGGTATATCAAAGACAAAAGTTTTAATCAGGATAGGGCATAATAACAACCAAGCCTTGAATCTATGATAAGGTAGCTTCCTAGGGAAAGCTATTTTTTCAAGAAGAGTGTCATAAAAACCAGTAGTTGGGAAAAAAAATGTTTAGTGTATTTTTTTGTTTTTCTTATTTGTCACTCATTTTGTCATTATTGAAATTTGCATCACTTACTCATATAGTTCTTTTAAATCTTGTTTCAAAATTTGGAAAGTCATAACTGTAATGAGGGCAAAGACAAGGCAGTGGCTGGAATAGTTACCAACACTCTTTAACTCCTTCCATGGCACAACACAAACTGGTGAGTGTAACTGCATTTGGAGGGTGCCTGAGATGGACTTCAGGTTCTGCATAAACCACAGGCTGATTGTACCTGTCTGATTAAACATGAAGATTGTGGCTTAGAGGGGAGCCAGGACAAGGCTCCCTGGGACTTCAGATGAAAACTCCATGAAAGAGAAATAGTGCCTAGAGAAATCAAAACATAAGGTCCAAACCAAGCATAAAGCCCTGCACACAAACAGTGTTACTTCATGTTTAATTTAATAGCTGAATTTGCAAGCTGGTCAGATGAAGTGAGATTAAGAAGGAGACATTAGACAGTGTAGGAGTTCTTTAGGAGGGATTTAAAAAATAAAAGGTTTTTAATGCAAATATTAATGAAAAAAAAAACAGCAGAAGGTGCATAAGGGAATAGTTATATTATTAGTTCAACAGCAAGGATAGTCAAAGCATTTGACTATATCATTTTTATCTTCCTTAACCACTGTATGGTTAAGGCAGATAAAATTCTGACTGCATTGATGCTAATTTTCTAATAACTTTATGAAAAAAATTTGGTGGAGGGAGAACTGGAGAATTCAATGATGACTGTCTTAATTTTTTTCTGAAATCCATTTTTGTCTAAGAAAATTCTCTTTCCTTTGGAGAAGGACACAGCACACATAATAAAACTGGTTGTTTTGCTAATTATCCTACAACTTCAACTGGAGTAAAATGTTGACCAGATCTTGTTAATCATTTGAAAATAGGTTTTAAGATAGAACTTGAGATTTTTTTACTATTTAAAATAAAGGAACAGAAGTGATTTTTTTCAAATTGTTTTCACTCTTGATAAGTGCTCTCCTTTCTGTCTTGACCTCTCCAAATAGATAAGCCTTGCCATTATGTGAATTTGTCCCTGTCCAGTAGCGATTCCGTTCTGCATCAAACTGCTGTCATTGACTTGTTCTGTGACCTCAAATCACTGTTTCAGCAACTTTGTTGCAGTTTTCTCCTCAGAAGAAGAGATGTTTTGCCAGTGCTTGTCTCACCAAAGGTGATGTTCATTTAATGTAAAATACTTTGATAAATTTCATTGAATTATACTTATGGATGTGGAAATTATTAATCCTAGGATCATGATTTTAACATTTCACTTATCCTTTTCTCTTTTATTCAGATCAAAGAGATCAATGTAAATCCTTTCTTTATCCTGAAGATAAACCAGTGATTTACATGGATACACACGCACATATATTTTCATAATTTTTAGGACAATAAAAGGATTTTAAATTATGGGGGAGGAGGGTTGTTGCTTATTTTTCTTTTACACAATTTGAAGTTAGACCAGATTTAGCCACCTGAAGTACAAAGAAAAGTAATTGCAGTGTCTATAATAAGATGAAAACAGACTGGGTGATTTCTTTCTCCCTCTGTAGTTTTGAGGGACTGAAGAATTTCTTCTGCTATAGATTCATATTTTTCCCTTCACTTCATGCCTTTTTATATGTGATTCTAAATTTTTCATATGGAGTGTGTGGGAATCAAACCATGACCTCTTGACCTCTTCCATTTCATAATTGCTAGCCTTTAAAAAGATTAATGTATTTGCATGTTCTGTGAAATTTAGAGTTAAAAAAAAAAAAAAACCAACACATTTTAGTGATTTATTTTCTTTCTTGCAACAACCCTCCTTCCATTTGCTTCAATGACAATGGATACAGAAATATTTGTTTCCTATGCCAAATTCCTCTTTAAATTTATTTTATTGTCCACACCAATTGTTTATATCTAACTAATATAGGTTTAAAATTAAAGGCAAATGTTTATTTCTTTTAGTCGCTTGTTTTACACAGCACATACAGTCTTTTTTCCCTCTTTAAAAAAAAAATATTATTGTTTTGCAGAGATTTTAATCTCACCATTTTAAATGCAAGCAATGTAATGGTAAAGAGAAAGGGAAAGCAAATACTTTTAATATTTTATTTTTCGTTTCTTAATTTGTTCTTATCAGTCAGCTACCTGTTGTGTATGAACATTTAATGCTCTGTTACCTCCTGGTATTTGACAGGGTTCATTCATCAGAAATGCTTATTAAAAAGAAAAATATGTTTACTTCCACAATCCTTGTAAGACTGAACTATCAGAAGAGCACCATTTTTAAAGGTTACATCAGTACTTGCAAAATTTTATCAGTGTGATATATTGGTGTTTAATTCCACTTTAACTGCATAGAAGTTGCAAACCAGGACTTTTTTATAAGGACCAAATTTATTCTCAATATTTGGAAATTTAGTTTAATTCAGCTCTTAATCAGAAATATGTAGTAACAGCTAGAAGTTCAAAGGTCAAAAATGGCTACAGAGGGTGACAACAAATACAAATTTTAAGTTAGGTAGATTAATTTTATGAATGTTTGAGTAGAAGTATAACAATATCCCATTTAGTATCTGTCTTGGTCATTGTTATGCATTATGAAAAGTTAAAGCAATTAATTATATCACGAATTCAAGCATTCAAACACTGTTCCCCAAGTACGTAGGTAGTAAATATTTGGTGTGGTATCTTTTTCCTTTTCATAGTATACCCTGATATACCATTCGGCCCAATACTTCATGGTTACTGTCATTCTATTCCAGAGCTTTTTTTGGTGTGGGAACAACTCATACACAGACATGTTCTGAGGAGAACCTTCATTAGAGAAATGTTGGCAATTACAATTTACAGATAGAAAAAATAAAGTAAAATTTATATAAAACAAAACTTTAGTCAAATTTTATTAATAATTATTTCCAACATTACCAGTTATTTTTATGGCAGGATATGGGCTAAAAATTTTTTCTTGTACCTGAATCAACCATTCTCAAGACCTCTTCAAGATTCTGACAAGAGTTTTACAACTAAAGTGAGGGAGAATTGGTGCCATTTCTCCTTAGGTTCCTCCTATGGAAATGGAGAATACGTAACAAAACTTTCTTTTCAGTTAAAAGATTCAATTAATATTATCACCCTGGTTGTTATTTCCTTGCTTTCAAAATTTGAAAAAAATGCTATAGTGGCTTCCATCTGAAATGGGCATACTTGTGTCTGAAATGTGAAAAAAGAGAGGAATTTGTGACTTCTGAAATGTTCATGGAGGTTGTAATGCTTTCTTATTAACTTTACTACATTCTGCTGTGTAAAAACAGAAAAGAGGGATTTCAGCAGGGTGTCTTGACCCTAGGCTCATGTAAGAGTGAGTAGAAGTTTGCTCAGTGTGTTTGTGCTGCTACAGCAATACATACAGCAATGATCATGTGGTTATGTATTTCCAAAACTGATAAGAGTACACAGGTTCCTTTTTTGATTGATACCCAGCATAGTGTTAAATTGGCCAATTACATGGACTAGACTAACATTTTTTTTTCAGTTTCTAGAAGTCTGAAATGTCTGATGATTCCTGCAATACACAATATTTGATGTATCGGGCACATACAGGAAGAAAACACTTGCTGCTCTTGGCAGTTGCTTGATGACAGCTTCACTATTTGTTGTCAAGATGACTATTCATAACCCTCTCTCTGACAGACAAGACATTGCACAATGCCATCCACTGATGCTGTCAAATCGACCTTTTTAGGTAGTCACATATTGTTTTGCTCTGATGGCTTTTGCACTCTATCACTGGGCTGGCAGGTACCAGTAAACCACAATATAGTCAAAGCACTTACCCTGTCCAGAATCATTCCCAGAATGTAATCAAGGGAATAAATAAACAACATAATGGAAAATATCTCATTAAATACTTTTTCCTCAGCCTCCCACGTCTTCATGCACAATAAATGATTGCCTGATAATAAACAATGATAGGTCTGCAGATTGCCACTGGTCTAATCTTCTTTTCCCAGACTTAATGCTGCAAGGTTGAGAAATGCTAGCCAAGGAAGTTTTAATAAGATAGAGCTATTCTACGAATAACAATTACCTATTGTGCCAAGTTCCTGAGCCAGACAGATCTTCAAGCCAGACCTTCTTAGGCCTTTTCACATATGGAGGTTGACAAGAACAAGAGACTTTTAAGCTCAGAAAACCCATTTTTATTAAAATGAAAATTATGATTTAACAGCAGCTGGAAATTACCACTGCAGAGAGACGAGGACTCCATTCTCCGTGCCCATCGTGTCTTTAAAACAGGTGTTTTTACCTCAAGCCTTGTTTTTTTAATTAGTTTGTCAACATGCTCAATTCCAGTGAACTCCACAGGGGAGGCCCCCCCATTCCTGTTGTCTGGTCTCACCCCCTTGGTGCTCTGAGCACACTCAGGACATCCTCAGGGAAGGGTAGCTGTGGTAAAAACATATAGAGTAATTTAGAGTTAAAATAAAGTAGACTCCATGCCATCGTTGCTAGCTTGGGTATTGGGTGAACATAACTTTTTTCACACCTGAGAGAAGCATGGAGGGAGAGAGGTAAAAGGGAAAAGAATTGGAGAAATATTGCTGGTTTTGCCTATGTTGAATTGTCTTGAATTGACTTTAGCTTTAAAAGTAGCTTAGTAATTTTTTAGATGCCTGCATTTTTGCTGTGGGTCAACTTTTCAGTTAGTGTTGCTAAATTTTCAAAAATTGCATTGAAAACTCCCCTTTTCCCATTAAGTATCTATAAAGATACATATTCTGGAGCTTCCTGTTTTATTCTTTTTAAATTGAAAATCATTGCAGTCTGCATGTTCTGTCCCCAAAGAGGAGAAGGAAGAAAGGACAAGGAAATGGAAAAAACAAGGAAAAGGAGAAAGGGGAAATTTACAATGAAAGCTTTGAAGATTTCCTCATTTCTTATATTTCTGGGTTTATTCTAGTTCAGGTTTTTTTGTTTGTTTTATTTAACTTTTTCCCATCAAAACAATTTTAGCTGATTTAGCAGCTGAACTTGAAAAACACACACAGAATCCTTGAGAACAAAACAGACAGGGCCCTAAAGAGAGACACAGGCTTCAGCCGCCAGGTAGGATCATTGCCTTCTTTCTGGCATGTGTTTTTTTTGGTTTGTCATGAAAAACTCCAGTATCAATATAATCCTGTCTCTCTGAGAGTTCTTTACCTAGTACTTAACTGTATTGACTGTATTTGCCATCAAAAACTTTTTCCTGATGATAACTGTAAATCAACTTTATGACAATACGAACCCAACTTCTCACCCTGAACATGACAAGAACTTCAGATTGTTTTTTTAACAGCCTTTTATGTAGCTGAAGAAACAGAAGCTGTCAGATCTCATGACAGCTGCTCTATCTGTACCAAACAATGCCAACTCACTCTTGTTATTCATGTCTTTAAAGCCTCTGATCATTGCAGTTATTTTCAACAATAATTCTTTATTTTATATTAAATATGATGTTCAAATTTGACAGCAAAATTCTAGCTTAGGCCCATTCTTGCAATGTAACATTCGAGATATTTCCTATTTAAACTGTTTATACTTGGGTTATGCATGATGTGCTTAGATCTCTAATCACTATTAGTGATCTTTGTCACTATTTTTGAAACTTCAATCAAAAATGTGTTTAAGTTGTCAGAAATTACTGCTGTCCTTTCTAGAAAAACAGAGTCCCATTGTGTTTGGAAGATATTTGTCTTTCATCATTTTCTTCCCTGGCTCTCCAGCCTTCTTTTTAAAATAGCAAAATTTATTGAAGACTTTGGTTTTTATTATTTCTTGACAAAAATAAATTTTACTTCCAGCAATTTTTCAATAAGGTTTATGTTTAAAGCCTCCAGAAAAGAAATTATTTTTAAACAAGTAAAGCTATGGCTCCCTATTGGTGTTTGCAATTAATTTATGAATGTGTCTAAGACAGGGACTTCTTGTGGCACTTTTAAAATTTTTTTCCCTTCTGTTTGTCTGTTTCAATTTTAGCTTCATTTTGGTGGTTCATCTGCCTAGGATATGGCTGCTTGAAACTAGATCAAATATTTATTGAAAAATGTGCTAACTGAAGAATGCAGTGTAAGTGGAGATGATTTATTAATTTACAAATCAAAGAAGTTTTCTCTTTCGTATTTTTAAAATATTGGTCAGACTGTTTTTCTTATTTCTTTGGTATTTACTGTCTTTATTTTTTCCCTTTCTGTTTTAATACATCATTGTTTCCTTGTACTTGCTCAAATACAAGGAAAAACTTGAGATCTGAGAAAGGAAAGACAAAAGGAGACCCTACTAATTTTTCATCTTTTATTCAATCTTAAAATTTTGCTTTTACTTTAGGAACAAAGATTCTAATGAAAATATTTTATTATACCTTCTTCAAAAGTTGTGATTTATAAGATGGCTTTGGGATACAGTGCATACTAGATGGAATATATTAAGAATATGATGAAATCTTCCCCGAGTTCAATTATATCTTTAAATGGTTGAAGCATATGATTTTTTTTATGATTCTCTGGGGGTTTTTGTCATTTTTGGTTTTTTTTCTTTAATTTACCCTAGTGCTAAATTTAAAGATATCAAAAACTATTCTGTTTCTAGCCACATTTAGTTGCTGCTCTGATTGCAAATGTTTTACAAGGGCGACAAATGGACTGTAGCTATAACAAAGTGGATGGCACACTGGAAACTCTGAAAGGATAGCGCACCTGCATATTCTCTCATCCTTACAGGTCACTCTTAAACTGCCTCTGTAGAGGGAAAGTAGCAAATGCTATAAAGAAATATTTGTGAAAAAAATACATAAATTGATTTAGGTCACAAGTGAAAAAGTAAGTTCTGTCTCTCACTAAAAATACAAGATTAAGATAAAAATTCAGTACACAAAGAATATAGTATTAGGTAATTAGTAAAAACTACTGTGGAAGAGAACGTTATGCTTCAGGATGGAGCAACTAAGGTTACTGCTGGTTTGGGCACTGCAATGTTGCCAAGAGCCAGCTTTTTTGGGTCACCCCTGTGGGCCATAAGCTTCTTCCTCCCAAACTGCTCAGAGCAGAGACTGAGTATGACCAAGGCCTCAGCAACATGTTCAGAGGACATGAATGAATGAGGATAAGACTAACAAAGAAAGCGCTTTACTGCTCTGAGGCTTTCAACTTCTCTGCTGCTTTTCACATTAAGAAGGAGCCTACTCTGGACTGGTAGGTGTACCAAAGGCAGAGAGCAAAGTAATGTGAAATAATATTTTCAGCCATTAATATATTTACAGTCTATATTTACAAGAAAATACTATCAAATTCCACTAAATAATAAAGAAAAAACCTCAAAACTGTCCAGTACAAAGGGGTATTTGAGTGAAATTTTTTATAAATAACCAAGTCTGGTGAGGTTGGCAATTCAGTGATACCTCTTTTTTTATGTTAAATAGTTATTAAGTTAATAGTTATTTATGAAGTTTAATTAGGTTCTTTTGGTTTTGTCTCTCTCTTTTAAGAGAGACTGCTATACCATACAACCTTACTTGCAGATGTCTGAACATTTATAAATGTAGATTGCAAGAAATAAATGGCTGCATTTAAATATATGTTGTATCCTGCCTTTCCAAAAACAAAACCAAACCAAACACCTCCCCGCCAAAAAAAACTCCCAAAAAACTACCCTTTTAATATTTTTCTTTTTACTTTATACATCTTGTTAAGACACACAAACATAAGTTATGAAACAAATTCCTTGTTTAACTGGTGATAGAAGAGAGATGTTTCTTCAGTTTTCATCCAATTTAAATGCTGCTTATGACATGCAGAACCTAGTTAATTTGTTTTTATGGATTTTGTTAAACAGGAGCGGCTAATTTTGAGCAGTGACATTTATTTTTTTATTTTGTATTTCGCCCTTTATTATGAGAAAGAAAAGTTGCAGGTGGTATGAACAAAATATTTTTATTCTTGTTTGTTTCTTCTTTTTAAAATTCTGGGATATGGCAGGTGTTTGGTTGTAATGTTTGTGATTGGTTCTGACATATATTGCATGGTACTTCACCCATTATCTGTCCATCAATTTAGCAGCCTTTTATTAGCAAGATGCCTGTTTGATATAGGGAGAGGTGAGCTTCCATGTAAAAAATTTAATTGAGTGACTTAAAAGAGGGAAAATTTCATCTCTTGAAATCACTTGAATATACTGTTGCAAAACATAAAGGACCATGTTTTCCAAAATGGCTCATGATTTTGATCAAGTTTATTTTTTCTTGTCTAGGGATATTTCATAAGGACTGGAGTTAAAGGTATTTGGCATTTTGCACAAGTGATGTCCATTCAGTGGGTATCAGTTATGTAATTTATAAATGGAGACACGTAAAATCGATATTATCTTTGGAAAATAAAATGAATTTTTCCTTGAGGGGTGTTTGTCTAGAGCCTTCTGTGCACATTTTTTTCTGTGATTTATAAACATCATCCTCATCAGCATTTTAATGCTTCCTGAACTGCTTGTCCATTTTTTAAGATAATTATCTCTTTGGATAGTTTGTTAGGAAGTGAGTAGATTTGGTAAACTTTTCTCATAAAAGGTCAGTTTTAACTTTCATTTCTCAGGTTCTGCAAGGGGCTTAAAGTTAGTAGCAGCTAAGAGGCTGGATCTATGGCCCCTCCCTTGCAAAAGAAAAGGAGATTCCCAGATATGACATACAGTCAGGTGTTTTATTTTCTCAACACCTTCTTATTTTATAACAAAAAAACTATCAGGTTGGTTTTCTTCCTTTAAAAGGAAATTAATAAATTTAACTACGAATGCTATATTGTAATGCACTTTTTCTGTGAATTCTTAGTAGGCAGAATCAGATTTTACAGTTTCTCTCACTACATCCTCTGAAAATTCCTCCCATTAATAATCTGATTGAGATATACATCTCACTAGGCAAAAAGCATTTGGAAAGAACATAGCCATTTTTATATTTTAAAATGTATTTTTTGTTCTTGTCTAATTTTTTAAACGGGACTCTGGTACTACTTACCTTACATATGTCTGACTGAATATTTCATTTGTAAACTCTCTAGAGCAATGTTTATCTCCCTATGCATTTTAGAAACAATGCATTTTATGCATTCACTTTTATTTGAGACATGAACTCTCTGAGTCTGCAGAAGCAAAGAAAGATGTGAGGTGGACATACTGTAATTTGTCTGGATTTACCTTGACTCCCATCACATTCACAAGGCAATTGTTCTACATATATCCCCTGTCTTGAAGGGTGACTGCCAACAATTCACCTATAAAAATTACTAATTTTTTAATATTATGGCTATGATTCCCTAGAAGTTTATTTTCTGATAAATTTTCTTAATTCAGTTTATTTAAATTTTAGTACTACATTTCTTATTCTACCCCAGTAACCCATCTGCCTGTGCATATCCATATTAAAGAGGGGATAGATAAGAATGCTTGCTATGAACCAATCCCCATGGGTTGGAATAAAAGTGCTCTTACTTCACACATGATGGTTTGCTAATTACCATCACTTTGAAGAGGAGAATACTAAACCTGAGACTTAAGCTTTTCTCAGAATAATGTTGTTCAATGAAGTTGTTGGGTGCTTTTTCTTTCTTTAAAAAATTTCCTCCTTTGACTTCTTGTTGTGGCAACTCCCTCTTGGTGCTGTATGTCACATGTACCTATGATAATTTGGACTAACTCAAAATGGATTTACCATGGTTTTATACCACTGAGGACAGAACTGGGATCATTTCATCATGGTATAAACTGTTATAAAGTCAATGAGAACACATGGAGTTCATCAGTTCAATGCAACTCCTCTTTGGAACACAGGATAATATTTGGGGTAATTTCCACCTGTTTAGAGAATCAGTGATGCTGACCTCTCTCAGGGGTCTTTCTGTAATATTTTGTAGTGAAGTGTAAAAAATATCAACATGTAATTTGAGTTAAAAGAAGTGAAACATCTCAGATCCATCTGCTCTACAGCCATCTGGTTTTTCTTCCTGGACTTAAGTCTATGGTAATAAGGTCCAACAGTTTTTTGTTAGTTTGGAACAAGTAAGATGTAATCTTACCTTACTCTGGTAAGTTTGCATCTGTTGCAATATAACACGTAAGGATTCCTTTTGTGAAACAGGGATGGTGGTGATAGTCTTGATGTAAGCTTAATTTATTTGAGTGTTAAAGTGGTTTGAAGTCATTCATCTATATTCAGTGGGACTGAAATTGGAAGCAGCTCTAATGTTTGACATTTGCTTCTCCTCTATGTCAGAATTCTACTAAAAAAATCAGTCTATTTCTGTCAGTCTAGGTAGATTTGCAGCTATGGAGTTTGAATTATTGTGCACCTTTTATATGTTTTCTTGACAAGTCTACTCAATATTATATAATACTTGCAAAAACATTGTTGTTTTTAGAAGTATCTCTATGCAATTAGTTCATCCTGTATTGAAGACCCCTTTGCTTACAACAAACCTTTCTATTTTACACACTGATAAACAGATCTAGCAATTGGATTATTTACCTTTGTCTCATTTCTGATACTTCACATTAGAATTTATTTCATGGAAAACAGAATTGTACAGGTGTTGGTACGAACAAGGTAAGAATCAAGTTCTTAGTTACAAGGGCTGACTTCTTTGACATTTGTTTCTTAATAGAGGGAGATGATTTTCATGTTTTCCAGATGATCATGTCTCCCACAACCAGAGATACTACCTAATGTTCAAAAATATTTTGGAGCTTTTATCCACAAATGTCCAAATCAGTTTAGTAGCTAGGCACCTGAAAATGAGAGAGTTACCTGACAATAAGAGCGAGGGACAGCATTGTGGATGAATGACAGAAACTGAATTGGACATTTATTAATTTAAGCCATTAAGATAAACATTTCCTTAATTGTAAATCACTCTGGCTATGATCTAGATCTCTGATATTCTAGATATTGATAAAGATAACTTGGTTATACTGGACCATAAGTCAGATCTGTGGATGGTGAGACACCAGAGGGCTAAATATCTAGAAACTTTTGTGTCATGTTATCAGAAAAGGTAGGACTGGAGACAACTGGAATTCAGAGGTGCCATTGTTGACGATATCTGATGTAGATAGATCTCAAAGAATGTAAAGCCCTTCAATTCATTAATAAAATGCTCAGTTTATTTCAGAAATCGCAAAACCCAGATTTTTTTTCCCTCAAACACTACACCCCTACTTGGAATCATGGAGAGACAGTAATTTTATTGTTAACAGAATTGTATATTTCACTTGAGAAAGTATACAGCCCAGCACTCTGGCAAAAGCCACGAGGTAGATGAATGAAATAATAACTTTTATATTCTCTAATCTAATATTTATGTTTAACAGTTGAAAAAGTGATAAAACTTGCACGGGCATATGTAACAAGAAATTGGAACATTTTAGTCTGAACAGTTTCCTTTCCTTTTTCACTGAACTTCTTAGTTTCTCTCACACCTTTGAACAATCATGGAATCTCAGGTGGTCTGTGATGTGCTTTGACATAATGAGAAATTGGGACTACTGCTGAACAAAAAGCAAAACATCTGTGGAGAAGGAGTGAAAGTACCAAGGGTGTTAGATGCATTACCTGTAAAGAATCCTTTAAACACAAGGCTTACCTTGCCCACATATTGAGTATCTGGACCTGTGTACTCCTCCAGCAAGAAAAATTGATTCCACATCCAGCCACGCTTGGTGCGGTGCAATGTTTTTCCATCATTCTCTGACAATCCTGTTATCCTTTCACTGTGTGAGTGCTTGTTAGTCCTTTTTTGGGATGGCGTCATATGAACCACATAAAGCACAGAGCTCCAAAGCAAAACTGTCAGAAAGGAGTGAGTCCTCATCATTTCCAGAGATGCTGTTAGCCTCCACTCCTCTAATAATTCACCAGAACAAATTTTTCAAATGTTATATTCCTTTTGTAAGAAAAACCTAGGGGACAGAGAAAAGTGTTTGTGTAAGTTGCAATAACTCTTTTCCCTAAGGAAACAGGAACACAGTCTAGTGATCACAACAATAACCCATGGGAATGACAAATAACCATGAAAATTACTCAGAGAGTTTTAAGTCAATTTCTTTAATGTCTTTTTTCATCTTATACTAGTTCAGTCACACAGTATATAGACATTAATTTGAAACACAAACTGAGTAAAATACTTTCTCTGAAAGCTTTAGCTACCAGCAGCATCCTGACAAAAGGAAAGAGCTCAAATAAAAAATCTTCCAACCTAGTCTCTTCCAGCTCAGCCTGATGCTATCTTCCCTTAGTATCTGTTCTGAACTGTCTACAAATCTGAATTCTATGCTACTTTGTGATTAACACAGCCCATTCTTCCCCTTTGCTAGCCCCAAGTTGTCCAGAGAATCTTTTTCTATTTCTGCAGAAAGGAAGTCATAAAATGAAATTTGTAAAGTATTATTGATGCCTTCCACAGATTCTTTAAATAAGAACAAAAAGTACTTGTTAGACAACTGTGGATTCATAGGAATCCTGCTGGGGTTAACAAAACTCTGTATTTGGAAAAGAATTCTTCATTTGGAATGTATTTAATTTTTCCCTGAATAGTGTCTGAATGAATGGGAATTTTCATGATCTAGAACCTTACTGTATTAGTATTTTTCTGAAAATTATTCTAATGTTTTCTGTGGGAGTTTGTAAGCAATATTTATTCAAAAAAAATCAATCTCATACTCTTTATCTAGCAGTACAATTGAAGTGCCTGATCTCCCAGTGTTTTCCATAAACTTTTTCACATTAAGTCTGTTTTTTGCTTTAGGATAATTTTAGCTGAACTGTCATTGTATACTACAGAAATCATAGGAAAACAATTCAGAAGCAAAAGTACATTTGCATTGAGAGTCTTGGTCCATTAACAGTGATAGTAGTGTGAGGCCACAACACTCAGATATTTTGAAATTAAAAAACCCATACAAAATTATCCCCCTTTCTTCCGCAACCCGACATTACCAACAGCTATTTTCACTCTGTTGTTTATTTGTTTGGGATTTTTATAGAAGATGGGAATGTAGTCTTTTCTGTACAAAAGTTCGTTTTGGAAATAAGATGCTTTTTGTGAAATTTATTAGTCAGTTGAGAACCAAGACTGTTTAATGGAAAACATTTAGTGAATTGTACTCTAAAGGCCTTAATGATTAAATTACTGGAATTGTGCCCTTGTGTGAAATTGTCTTAAAATGATGATATTCTGTATGGACTCAGTGTCTTAACTAGCAATTCTGAAGGAGGATCAAAGTCTAAGCATTTTAGTAACTTCAAAAAGAGTTTTAGCTGAGCAAGAAGTGAAGGCTCGGAATATTTATCACTTTCTAAGATCATGTTAGAAAACAAAAAGAAAACAACTTAATAGGTGTCATATTTATGCAGAAGATCATGTGTATCATGCAGGAAAAGTTGTTTTCTTTTGCTTTTTATTTTAATTGAAGAATGAAAGCACTAAATAAATTGATTTCCATAAAATCATGAAGGTACATAGATCTTAGCATACATTCATGAGTGTGTTTTCTTTCAGTTCTGGTTTTCTCTGTTGTAATGTTCAGTATGTTACTGCTGCAGGGGGGCAAAGTGCACCTCTCCTGTGGTTAATTTAACACCAGTAAATTTTGATATTAACTGGAGAACTTGTTTAGTACATGATGATTGTATCTTGTGATTGAAATTTACTGGATACAGATCAAAAGAAAAAAAAAAAACTAAAGTCAGCCAATCTTCCATCCATGATGAGTTGAATTCCTTGTGTAATACTAGACTAAAGTAGGTTTTATCACTGAAAAAAGGTATTAATGTAGAGCATAAGACATCATTGTTTGTACTTCAAATCCTTTCCACTGCATCATCTGAGGCAAATTGAAGGGCCTCTTCATGCTTTGTAAATTAGATCCTGCTTAAGGTACTGCAGAATGAAAGTAGGCAGCAACAGGAACCTTTGGAAATACTCTATTCAGAAGTCAGACAATCAGCTTTGTCCAGTGACTCTTATCGAGTCTCTTATCTCTTCTGAAGATATTGTTGCATGATGTGTCCTCAAATAGTCCTCTTCCATAGCTGCAATTGGACTGTAGTTCAAGAATCCTCTTCTGTACATTCTGGATGATAATATTCAAATGTTCATATTAATTAAATTTTGGATTTGATTACTTTTGCCTTGATATGAATTATGTGTTGTAATGTAACTATTCTGATAAAGATTTTGTTTTTATATATTTAATGTCATTACTGATTTATTTCTCTAATTTCTTGGATCTTGTCATCTTTTCTGCAGTAAGACATAACAAACCATAAACCAACCAAAAATTCCTAAAAATAACATGCATATTTGGCAACATCTAAATGCATATTTGAATCTATAAAACTACTAAAAAATAGTAAAAATATTCTTCTAAAACCTCTAAGTCTTCAAAGACTGTTGTGAAAAAGAAGTTATTAAAAAATGCCAAAGAGTTAAAATTTTTGCTTCAAAATGTCCTGATTTCAAAACCTACACAAATCTAACACTCAGATGATTTGGTCTGCTTTGATTTTACTCTTTTTTTTTTGAAACAGAGAAGGATGGGTGACATCAGTATATTTTCATAGAGATGTATGATTGCATGTTCAGTTTGGTGATAATTTAAAATGTAAATAAAATTTCAATTGCTTCACTTTTACTATTTCAAAACTGCATATTTTTAATTTCCTGAAATTGCCTTCATTCCTTTCTGTCCAAACACTATTTGCCCTAGTCATTTAAATGCACAAGAGGTTTATACTACTTTTTCTTTTTACTCAGAGAAATACTTCAAGGTGGTCATTGGCTTATGCATCTTGTCTCATAGTCAGCTGTTCCAAGCAGGTCAGGAGTTGTGCTCTGTAGGACTCAGAAGGTGGGGTTTAATACTGAAACAAAGGATTCTGGTATGATCTGAAAAAGTAAGACCACTTTTCCATTTTAAAGGCTCTCAGTGCACCATGCACAGATGTTTTGATCCTGCTAGAAGAAATTATCTCTGTGCAAACAACAATTTTTCACAGTGATCTTTTTCTCAAAGGAATCTAGTTTCCCATATTTTGTCCCAGCCAGGACAGAAGTTAAACTGAGATTGCTTTAAACGTGGTTTTCTGTGTAGCGCTGCCCTCTACTGATTTCCTTGATAATTAGTAGGACTTGACTGCCTAGTCGAAAAGTAGCATCCTTAATGTCAAGAAGAATGATGCAAGAACAAAAACAAAAAATGAAGCTACAGCCAATGTTTTCCTGATTTTTATTTTTGTGATAACTGGACCTTTTAGGTGTAAAGAAAGACTTATTCTGGATCAGTGTGTCTGCTGAACATTATGATAAACATCTAATTTGATTTTTCTTCTAAGAGGAGCAAAGATCTTTAGAGAATAATTTATTTTTTTTCCAGGCAAGCGATCAATATTCTATATGCAATCTCTTCTCACTTCATTTCTGCTCCCATCATTTAATCAGTAAAATGTCAACTTCTTGTTCTTGTCAAACAATAGAAAATGGTTTTCTTTCTAGTTATCTTGGAAACTTCTCTTAAGATGGGGCATTCATGTGTTAAACATGTTAATGCCAAGCATTTTTGAGAACCTGCTTTTCTTCCCCATTTTGCAAAACAGTGACTCTGAGTGGAGGTAATAAGTATTTTTTCGTTTGTATGGTTTGAGGGATATGTGGTGGTAGCGTAGAACCATTGCAGTATCTCCTTGCAGTAAGGACTTTGGTATTAGAATCCTACAACAGCTCGAGGTAAATGAATAACCTCTGTATGTAAACATTATTCTCCTGAGCACAGTAACAACTGGAAAAAATTTATCTCTTGAAGTCCTTTTGAATGCAAAATATTCTATTTAGATTCTTCAGGTGTAGTATAAAATAAGCCTTGCTGGGATCAATAGCACGGATTTGTTACTGATGATGCCAATTTAAATGTTTCTATAGCAATTGCCATGGTAATGTTTTTAATTAGTGCAGCACAGTCACTCTTAAGCGTGACACGAAGAAAAGCTAACCTTCAGCAACTTGAAAATGTATCCCACATTAGTCTGTTTCATTTGTTAACAGTGAAGCAAAATTTGTGTTCTAAAAGAAAAAGATCTGGTGCTAAAATAGCTAAAAATAGCAGTTAACTGCAGCAGCAGTGCTTCATATTGCACTCCGATCTCTAAATAAGAAAGGTGTAACTAATGTTCAGGATGATCCAAACAATCTATAAAACTAAGTATGTATTTTAACAGGATACAGCAAATATAAATCTTGTGTAGCCTGCATGCATGGAGGCAATCTCATTGGCTTTGTCAGCCTTTTTTTAAAACAAGATATCTGAATGCAGCTTTATTCTACCTAGACTGAGCACTAAGAATGGTGAAGCTGCAGCAACAAAAGGCTGTGCTATAAACTGCACACTGCCACCGATAATACCAAGATTTAGGAAGAGGCTGGATCTGTGCCACTGTAGGTTCACTTTTATCATTTCCCCAACTAATTAAAGATATCCCAGGATGCATACACATGCTTCCCTCTGGCTGCAGCACTCAAATATTCTCTGAGTGCAGTCATACTGCAGACATGAATATAAGTCTCTGGATGTATGACTTTCTAAAAACAGCATTCTTTTTTAGCATTCTTCTGCCCAAAAGTTTTTTTCCTCCCTCTTTCCTATTCATGGATAAAGATGGGGTTTGGACTAAGGATGAAAAGATTAAAAGTAAACAACCAATGTGCATATGGACTAAACTTGAGGTAATCAAGAAATTATTTCTAGGAGAGCTGAAGTAGGTTTTGAGGGATCCCCAAAGCTTAAGGGACAGGTTTTAACTAATGAACACCCATTCTTTGAGTACAAGTACTCAGATCCTCTTCAGGCACAGAAAAATGGGCCACACTAAAGAAACACTTTCCCACTCAGCAGCTCCCACTGCAAACCTTTCAGAATAGATTTTCAGAACTGTTTTTTGCCTATTGGATTGCTTATCTGTTCAGCACTGCATACGGTGAAGCTCATTTGAAAATGTTGCCAGCAAACAGCTGAAGGCAATTCTTTATTTCTGGGACACTAGTGCAGGTTCCCTTAGCTGCATGACTCTAGGAGTCATACTAATAAAAATAATAGGGAATTTGAGCTAATAGCAATTTGTATTGGTATGTTGGTTGAGTTAATGTCTTTAGGCAAGCGAATCTATGGTTTGTAGGTGCATTAGGAAAAACATTTCTCTTGCTGTGACAAGAGAGAGTTAGCATTTATATTAGAGTTTTTCCAGCCTCTTGGGTATCTACATCGGAGATACAGGTCCAAATTCACCTCATCATGGCCTGAGTCACCCTCTCAATAGCACTCACAGGGAGCAACTCAAATCCCCTGGGTGGGTGGATCTGGCAAGAGAACGTGTTTATTCATATTTAGACAAACCCCATTGGTAGAATTGTGCAGAGGCAAAGCTGTGGTTTAAAGCAACTCTCCCTGGGCAGTGCAAATACCATCTGCCCTTCTCTGGAGCAAGAGAAGGAGGAGTTTCATCTGAGGAGCAGATGAAACTCTTTCTAGGCTGATTGTTGCCCAACCATCCTTCCCTCAGCTAGTGAAGCCTGCAGTACTCCCAGCTCATCATGTAAAAGGATATTAAAAGAAACTAAAAGAGACTTTTAAAATATCTGCTTCCAAGGCAGCAGGCCACTGGATTACACATGGGAAATGTGCATTTTCTCATTTGAAAAACAAAAGACTTTTTTCTCCAAAAATGAACATTTTTACAGGATCTCCTTTTCATCAACATGAGGGGAACAAGGAAATATAGCACTTGTAAACCCTTAAAGCAAGGATTTTTGAAGATATTCCTTTGATCTTTAGTATTGATTTTTCTCCACAGGGAACACATTTCACTCTTATCATATAATGAAGCTGCATTATAAGTTTTTATGCCACACCTTATTTACAAATGCAACACATTCATCACATTCATGGTTTTAAAGAATAGCCTTTAGAAAAAACAGGAAAAATAAGTGCTATCATGAAAGCAAAATTTTTCTCTTTTCCTCCCCTTTAAGATTGTTTCACATTTTGTCACTCATAACTTGGTTGTCTGTACCTTGACATTGATACCCTTCAGGTGTCAAAATTAAGGCATTTATTTTTGTTGGGTTTTTGAGGGTTGGGGTTTTATCCAGCTGGGGTTTTCTTGTTTTCTTGTTTGTTTGTTTTTTTTTTTCATAAGCAGCATAGCTTCATATCTGCCATATACAAACCCAAACCATATCTGGAGGTATAGGCCCCTATTTTCCAGACATATTGATTCTCATTATTCTCTCTGCATGAAACAGATGAGATTCATCTATGGCAGCACTGTTAATGACAGGATTTACCAGTTCTCCTGATAACTGGGACTACAGATTTTCTCTAAATTTCCTTTTCTTGCTGCTTCATTATGTGTCAGTCTGCTCTGGTCACACATCAAGCTCCTAACGAAGCGTACTGAGATTCCACATCTGGTGTCTCCTATCTCTGCATATCTCCTGAGCATGGCATGTACTACAATGAGAGCTTGCTAAGCTTCCTGATTCTACAGCTTGTATAATGGCCCAAGAGGTTGTTACAAGCCAGAATTTCCCAGAATAAAGATATCTTCAAGCTAGTATCTCAAGGTCTATTGAAAAACTCCAATCTCTGACATTATTTTTTTTTGTTTGCTCATGTACATCTGAGTCATAAGAAATCTTGTTCCTATAGAGAAGGACTTAATTGCTGCCTGCAAGGGATTATGCATTCACTTCTCTGGACTGGAAAAACTGAGTTGCTGACCAATTAAAGGTGGTTAGCAAATTCAGAATGTAATTGTAGCCCATTGTTGCTGCTTCCTTCCTCAGGGAATTGAGCAGCTGCTGAATGCTGTCATTTATTAGAGCTCAACCTCCTTTATGTCCTTCTGCTGTCTCCAATGGGATCACAAAATCTAAAGTCTTATTCTCAGAGCTGAGCAGGACTCTTGCAAGCATAGGAATTTGTACACAGAAATAATGCATAACCTTAACATAATTTTTTGCTATTAGTTTATCTCAGGTAGTCTGAAAGGAGTCTGATGCAGCTGAAGTTTATCCTATATTTCCATAATAAACACTTTAAAATACCTACAAATGGTAATTCTCTCACTTGCAAGAATAAAATAGATCTCAGAAATATAAATTTTGATAGCTTTCCTTTTTCTTATTTCTAGGTCTGAATCTCTTCTTAAAAATTAAAAACATTCCCCTAAAAAAGAACCAAAAAATCTTTCACTCAGATGCCATTTTAATGAAAAACAAAGGTGAAACATGAATAAATTCAAAATAAGTCTAATAAAGCAGTGCTTATTTTGTTAGTAACCTGACAGTACAAATAAGGATATCTTCAACAAGCAGACACTCATGATAACACCTAAGAGTGAAGAAGCATATAATAGTTTTTCTTCTGTATGTTTTCTTAGTCTCCAAATATAGGTAGTAGTCCCCATAGATTCTCTTTGCCATGACTTTCTCAAAGTTTTCTTTGAAAGCATATAAGTGTCTCAGAGCAACAGTATTCTGCAAGGAAACTCATATTTACCAATCCTGTGAAAAGAACAAACCCTTTTTGTTTGTTTTTGAACATTGTAAGTGACATCTTCATTAGACAACGAGCACAGCCATTGGAAGTCACGGAAAACAGTTATTCCCTCTCCGCTCTTTTTGCCACTGATGAATGTATGGACTTAAATCAATTTCTCCCTCAGCTGTCGTTTTCCAAGATGGAAAGCTCTGGGACTGCCTGCTTAATCATTTCTTGTATGGAAGCTGTGCCAGACTTTTGATTGCACCTGTAGCCCTCCTCTGAATCTCTATTTTTTTTTTTTTTTTGGTATATCTCTTGAGATCAGCAATCATAATTTGTTGCTTCATGCATTTATAAACAGCAGCTTAATCACCGTCTCTACTTAATTTCATCATGATATATAGCATAGCTTGCTTTTTTATTGACCGCACAGCCCTGGGCTAAAGTTTTCCTGTATTATCTCTTGTCACATTATGGTGCTATTCCCCAATGGCAGTAGTAAGAATTTATTATTTCAAATGTATAGTCTGGGTTTTACCTTGTGCGTGATTTCATGTAGTTTCATAAGAATTTGTATCATCATGTATCATTTGGGTGTCCATTCACTGTATTGCATAGACTTCAAATGTAGGTATGTCAAACTCTGTAGCTATTAGACCATTATAAGGTAGAGATTGGTTAGCATAACAAGGTTCAAATCCCTATGGATAAACTTCCTTCTTCTCTCCCCTGCCTCAGTCCAAAGTGGGTCTACCGTGTCCATACCATCTATGAAATTTCATGATGGAAGTTTTCTGGGACAGTGAAAGTCAGTACAAACTAAAATAGTGTTACAGTCTGTAATTACATTGAAAAGTTATGGACAAAGGACATTACAAAGTTTCAGAGTTGAAGTATGTTAATATAACCATAGTCATAAGATTCTTTTGCACACCCATTTGGCTTTATTATGCTGTGTCGTGATGGTTCATCCCCAGGTGGAAGCTAAGCCTCACACAGCTGCTCACCCACCATATGGTAGAACAGGGGAGAGATTCAGAAGTCCAAAAGTGAGAAAACCCATGAGTTGTGATAAACACAGTTTACTAGATAAAACAAATCTAGCTACATATAAAAACAAAGAAAAACAATTAATTCATTCACTGCTTCCCATGGGCAGGCAGGTGTTCAGCCATCTCCAGGAGAGCCATCTCCATCTTACCACATTTAATGGTTACTTGGGAAGACAAACTACTTTATGCAGAACATCCCTTTTTTCCTTTTTCTCTGCCCAGGTTTATATCCTGAGCATGATGCCATATGATCTGTGTTTGAAAGTCCTGCAGAGGAGCTCACCAAGAACAATGAGCAGTAGCTCCAAGTTCAGTTTTAATGTTCAATTCTATAATGAAAATTTGATCATCCTGAGCATGATGCCATATGATCTGGAATAACCCTTGGGTCAGTTGAGGTCAGCTGTTCTGGCTGTGACCCCTCCCAGCTTCTTGTGCATCTCCAGGCTGCTCACTGGTGGGGTGCTGTAGGCAGCAGAAAAGGCCTTAACCCTTTGTAAGCCCTGCTCAGCAGTAATGAAAATGCTTCTGCATTGCCAACGCTGTTTCCACCACAAATCCAAAACACAGCTCCATACTAGCCACTATGAAGAAAATTAACTTTATCCCAGCACATACTGAATGTCACTTGCAACGCTTTTCACCTNATCCTGAGCATGATGCCATATGATCTGGAATAACCCTTGGGTCAGTTGAGGTCAGCTGTTCTGGCTGTGACCCCTCCCAGCTTCTTGTGCATCTCCAGGCTGCTCACTGGTGGGGTGCTGTAGGCAGCAGAAAAGGCCTTAACCCTTTGTAAGCCCTGCTCAGCAGTAATGAAAATGCTTCTGCATTGCCAACGCTGTTTCCACCACAAATCCAAAACACAGCTCCATACTAGCCACTATGAAGAAAATTAACTTTATCCCAGCACATACTGAATGTCACTTGCAACGCTTTTCACCTTGATATTCAAACCTGCTTTCAGTTTATTTATGGATATGTGCAGTACTGGCTCCGGTACAGATCCCTGTGGAACACTGAAATAGACACTTCAATGTCAAAACTCATTATTTACTTCTCCCTACCAGTTTCTGTCATTTAATCAATTAAATGGATTATTTTAATTTTTTTATTATTTATTAATTAAAATAATTTTAATTAAAATTATTGTTATATAATCAATTACTGATATATGCAGAGACCTTCACTTCTAGCTCATGGGTGTTTAAGATCATTTGGTGAGTTACCCTGTCAAAAGCCTTCTGGAAGCAGAGCTCTTATCATATCAAAGAGATCAAAGATTCCCATATGCTTAATGATGCATCAGAGAACTTGAATAGGTCTGTGAGGCAGGACTTTCCTATTGAAGAGCTACACTGACTTTTCCCCAGTACCCCACGTGTCTAACTATTGTGTTCTTTATAAGTATTGTTAATAGTTTCACTCATTTGGGGTGCAGATGTAGTTTCAGTTCTACCAGGAACAAGTTGCAGGAACATTATTTTTAAAACTTTGTATTGCTTTTGATACCTTGAAACACTTAAGTAACAAGGAAATTCAAGTGAAAAGTTAGAGAAAATAATGAATATTTCAGCAGTTTCAACACTGAGTTTTTTAGGATTCCTGGAGTACATGTGAAGTGGCTGCCAACTTGAAATCCCACTGTACTGAAATGAAATCTTCTGCTGAGCCCCTGGTCAAATAAATAAATAAACAAATAAACAACCCGATATAGCATTTATTCCTTTAGGGTTTATAACTCCTTCTCTTTTTTTCCTGAAAACTGTGACAAATGAACCACAGAATACTTGGTAGCCACAAGAACAGCGCTGATGATAAAGTGTTTCATGGAACTTCCCAAAGAAGTTTTTAATCATAGCAGTTTGTTGAATTGTTTCCACATTCTCAATGAAATGACAGAAAGGGTATCATGCTGATACATAGCTCTGGACATTAGGTATATATGCTTTTTCAGTGGAGCCCTGTTCTGCCATCTGTTCCCTAAGAGTTTATATTCTCTCCCAAGGGCTAATAGCTTGGATGTGGCCCTCTGGTGTTTGAAAGTCCTGCAGAGAAGCTCACCAAGAACAATGGGCAGTTGCTCAGAGTTCAGTTTTAATGTTCAATTTCATAATGAAAATTTGATTATAGTTTTCCCCATGAGGTTTTGAGATCTCCTGTAGTATTTCCTGAATTTGCCCTCCTCAAATCTGTACAATTAGTGAAGACTTCATATGTTTATAAACATATTTATTTGTTGCATTATAAACATGTTTATTTGTTTCCTCCCATGGCAGGAAATTTCAAAATACTTCAGACCCACCTGGAGCTACATCTGAAGGTAGAAAAATATGTCATCTGAATATGTCTTTAATAATTTAATTGTGCTCTGATGACAAGGTAGTTGTTATTGCTTATACCAACTATTTTGCGATCTGTTTTGGTATTTCGTTCTTTTGTTTTTAGCTACCAGAGAAGGAAATAACTAGCTTATTTCTCTTAAAATACAAGTCAGCTTTAAAATGGCATGTGATATATTTTCTTTAGTAATTCCTGAACCAGAATTGAGAGATTAATAATCTATATCTCAGCATGAATTTCCAGAACATTCAGGTTTTCATGTGATTTATTTGGATTAATTCAAAACACAGAGTGCTATTCAGACAGCATTTCAGAATTGCCTCCTATATTTTCCTTGTCTTTTTGGTTAAAAGCCAGTAAAAAGCAAAATTATAACTACATGAAACCATATATATGGCTCCAGTTTCAGAGTGAAAAAAGAGTAGAAATATGATTTTAAAAAGCTGATATAGCAAAGCATTTGCTTTATGGTTTCTGGTCTAGTACTTTTGGTCTAGCTTTGCCTGAAATGGCAAAGTACATTTGGCTTTAAAACTTTTTTGCATAAACTCAAATGCCTGTGATTGTCTCGCTTCCTTCTTGCACTCCTAAAAATTCGAGGGAAAAGGATATATGAGGAGGATATCTTTGTCTGGGCTTCATATGGCTAAGACAAGTCTTACGTATGTGATTTCATAGAAAACAAATTAACTCAAGCATATAACAGGAAAAAAAAGGTACATAGTTAATCTATTCATAAGGATGCGTCAAGCTCCGGTTTTTAATCTTTTAATCTTTTCTTGGTTTAAATAGGAACAGATATTGCAAGTGAAACAAACTTATGCCTTGTACAAGTGATATTTTCCCTCTTTTTATCTTTTGGATACTGCAATCTTTATTACAGCCAAATTTTGCTGTCCTGTTTTAGTGGTATGGCTGGGACTATGCAGCATCCCTTAGTGAAACAGCCTAATTTCTGTTTTCAATAAGGCTTGCTAAATGGCCTTGTTTTTCCTAACTCTGAAACACAGCCATTATATGCACTATCCACTGGCAGTTTTTCATGGGAAAGATATACCTTCATCTAAATCTCATTACTGCAGTGTTGATTATAAAATGAACATTTTATAGTAACTGTTACTAATAAATAGAATGAATAATAATGACCCAGCATATCAAATGCAATTGTCCTATTGCAGTTCTGGTGTTGAGAAAAGAAAACACATTGCAATGGTGTAACCAAAATGAGCATCATGACACAATGATTTTAAGTTAGTTGATATAAATCCAGCTAATTTTATAATTGGATAGCTCAACATCTTAATGAATGTTAAGGAATGGCTATTTTAGTAATAGAAAGTGCTAAACAAAACCTGTAAATCCATTCATTTATATGTGCCCACCTAACATCAATATTTTTTATAAAGGCAATAAGAGAGCAATAGGCAGGGGTTTTGAGTGAAATAAACTCTGCCTTCTAGTTGACACTGCTGAAGTCATTGAATAGTGCTACTAAATTTTGCAAAGGCATTTTTTTCAAAAAATTTATTTCCAATTGTCTCACAGCAACAGGGATACATGAAGACAATTGAACCTGGAATTATGGAATTATGACTAGATATTGATTTAGAAGAACGGTGGTATGCTTCCAATACTAGGGAAAACAAAATCCAGATCCAGAATTAAATACAACAATATTTATAAAGCCAACAATGATTGCTAATCCTACATTATAAAAAGATCTTAAACTATAGAAGTTTAACGTCTGTCAGGAGCCACTATTTTGTATTGACTGATGCATTTCAACAGTTTTACTCTTTCCTCACCCTTCACACTTCATAAAAAACATTTTATTTTACAGGAATATTTTTTAAATTCTGAACATGTTACATTTCTTTTTCTTCTTCAGTGGTATGTTCAAAAATTTCCCAAAATGAATGCATATAAATCTGTGGATTTTTAACTAAGTTGCATTTAAAATGGAAATTCTGAAAGAAGAACCCAAGTGACCATTCATTTCGTTTTTCACTCACAGTTACAAATGAAGTAATAATAGCGTAAGAGTAAAATTTGTTCCTTTCTGGTCACTTTTGCAGAAGGTAAGTTCGATTAAGTGCTTTCATCAATCATCTCTTTATTCTTCTCTATTTTGTATTAACAATACTGCTAAAGTAAGGAGCAATCCATCAGAGTTTCATGTTCCAGTTTTTATAGGTACTTGATGGACTAATGTTTAACATATTTCAAAAATTTTCTAACTACAATGCTATCTTGGAAATGCATGTCTATTTTATAAAATTGACACCTATAATATATTTGCATTTTGCAAGAAATTTATAAAAGTGTGTTTTTATTGATTTCATTAATAATTTCTAAGCAAGATCTTGGGGGAAAATAGTGCCTGTGGAGATATTTTGGTGTTAAGGACATGATGAGTTTTTTATAATTGCATACTAGATATCTGCTATCCAAAAGAGGGAGCCATAACATTATACTATACCTTTGCACTTTTTGAGACAGTGAAGCTGCATAAGTTCCTTTATTCTTTTTTCTTAAATATGATGCTTACTCTGAGGTGTCTTTTGTTTGTTTGTTTTCTATTAATAAGTGTAACCCAGAACTAGATAATACATGCTAATAATCTTATCACATCTGAGTGAAAAGTTTACACTAAAGACAAATATGCTTTAGCAAACATCCTGTTGTGAAAAAAATTAGTTGGAATAAGTTTTCTTGCTCTTGATTTCACCCACACACACTTTTACCAATTCTGAGAAAAGCGTGTAGTGTCTTTTTACTTATTTCGCATCTTTTGAAATGGGATATATATATATATAAATATCAAATTAAAGTCCCTAAGGTATTTTCTAAACATACTTTGATTACATCTCTGTAAAAACTGAGATTGACATAAAATACCGGTCTTAATAACTGATGAGACTTCCAGTTATTAATCATTTGCTTAGAGGAGCACAGCACTTATAAAGGCATTGCCCATATTTTGGAAAACATGGACTACTTTGCCTTCATATCTGAAAGGTCAGTGGACAAGAATGTATCTGAAAGAGTAGAATGGAAAAACAGAGAGTGATCAATAATGTTTGCTTTACTTTCACGATTTCTTTGCAACATTCTCTTTTCATGAGTTTCATGTGCCACATTGGGATTCCAGCACAGCCTTGTAACCCTCTGTGAGGAAGGACTTATGGTATTCTCAGCATCAGAGGAGTATTGATAGCTGTCTAATCCCTTTCTAATATTTTTAACTAAAGTATAAGTTTTGGTTTTCCTGTTGAGTTACAAACGTGAAGCTCTCTTTATGGTTTGTCTGGGACTATATCTCAGTATTTTGTAGCAATGCATTGGCTCAAAATAAATGCTGATTTTACAGACCTATTTGGTCAGTGAGAAATGACATGCCAAATTAAAATTCCAGACATGCAAGTCCAAATACATATTCTGTGGATGAAAGCATATATGCAAAAATACATTACCCCTTGTATGGAATGTGATTTCTTCTAGTATTTTTCTTCTTATTCCTAAATTAAACTCCATAGAATAATATATTATGTAATTTAAACCACTCTGTCCTTTAGTTTCTTCTTTGTTTGTTTGTTGGTTTTTTGTCTTTAGTGAGATGAACGCTGAGTAAATAAGAAAAGAGGAAGGCAAGTACTGGGAAGGGAAAGAGCAAGTGAGAAGATGAGGAAAGCACTAAGAAGATGAGGAAAAAGGAGGAGAGGATACAAACACTTGAGAACAACAAAGGTGCAGGAAAAGAGAATAAGTGTTCTTCAGAGAAGAGTATAAAGTTAAACATTCCATTCATAGCATCTATTTGTTAGATGAAGCATGGCTGTCTGTTAGAAAAACTTCCCAGTTACCCACCTCAATAAATGTGGATCTGATGTTTTCAGAGCTGTAAAATATCAGCAAGTCCATAATTAAGCTAGTTTTATAGATGGTCAGCAGTTCTGACAAAAGTTTCTGTTACACTGGATCTATTGTTTCATTTGTTTCAAGATTTTTCTTACTGGAAATATTTGTAATAGCACTACTTTCTCCATGTATTTTAAGAGCCTCTGCTACTTTCTGTGAAACTTTAAAGATAACATTTGTCTGGCAATAAGAATCCTTCACACAAATTCGTATTTACCACAGTGGTATCTGATGTCACCTAACAATTTCTACTGCAACAAAATAAATAGATAAGTTTTAGGAAAACTTCTATGTTATTGAGGTTATTATAAGCTTTAAAAGTGACCTCACTGCAAAGCAGACAAGTAGGACTCCAGATTTTCTCAAGAAAAGCAAATGGATAAAGCATGATGGAATAAATATTCCAGCTTAAAATAGTTTAGCTGAAAAATCATCAAAGCAGTTTCTTCTCCACTCTGAAATTCATTAGACAGTTTTTGCTTATCTCCTATCTTCTTGTGACAAACAGTCAATCCAGCCTATGATGCACCTTGATCTAACAGCTTGTGACTTGACCTCCAGGTAATTTGCTCCAGCATCATATTTGAACTTGAAACTTACAAAAATGAGAAGTTATTAATCTTCATCAAGTTATTATTTGTTAAGAATTTAACAAAATTAAGCATTCACCATAATTTACTCTCATTACCAGTATTTTTTTCAAATTTCCCATGAAAGGAAAATTCTTTAGTTGGTATATTTTAAAATTTCAGTCAAACATTTCAGTTTTACTATTGATATTTTATGAGCTTTTATTATGTTCCCTCACAATATGAAAACAGCTTTCCACTTTGTCATTTCCATCGTGACATGAAATATGAAACAATAAAATCACTTCACTTATATCTAATAAAAAAATTAAATACTTCATCTTAGTTTCCATGTTGGATCCCCTCCCACTTGTGTCATAATGAAAGTGAGTAATCTTGTAGAGCAGATGTATCTCATACCATTAAAAAAAAGTTATTAAGTCATCATAAAAGAAATTATGAACTTGAGGTTAAACTTATTTTTTGTCTTAGGCCTTCCCTTTTTGTCTTGAATACATAAGAAAACACTTTTGTTAACACCACCTTGAATGTGCTGAAATTATAAAAGAAAATACATTGAAAATTATATTATGTGTGAAACTTTCCTCATTTGAATGTGATCATTGTGAATGTAATTAAAATAAAAGTGCTTACTCTAGCCATATTTTCACTTTTTGTTTCCCATCTTGGCATTAGAAAATATGTTCATCTTTACTTCAATTACGTTCAACGAAGTTCTTTTATGTATCATCAGACCTACTTTAAATACTCCATAACCAAGTCAATAACATTCACACTTTCAATTTATTGTCTTGTTTTAATGATATAAGTCCTCTGTCATACAGTGAACTAAGATTGCTTAATTATTGTCTGATTCTAATGCAGGTTTTATCTACACCTACACTAAAAAGTGGCCTTAATAAGAATTTAGGTAGTGACTTCATAATTGGAATTCCCAATTTCTAGTGATTTTTCTATGATATATAAAATTATAATTTTACATTTTCTTTCTGAAAGCCAATGTATTCTGCATTTTTCAAACATATTTATTTCAGTAGATCTCTATTTTGGTACGCATTTAAAGGTTAAGCATGGTAAGGTGCTCTTTATTTCCATTCTTTTTTGCTTCATCACTTACACAAGACATTATTTCAATAACCAATTAATCTTTGTAAGGATGTTTTGTTTTTTTTCTCTTGCCTATATGTACTGCATTTGCTCTGCCCATATGTGTATAATACTGCTCATATTTTTCTCTTTTAGAGTTTGCAGGACATTTTAGAACTTTCTTCCTAGCTGTCCAAGTCAGTAAAAACATTCTGCTATCTAAAATGGCTTGCAGTTAGGTTTCTGTTGCATTTCTATGGTTTTTTCCACTTTGCCTCTGTCTCTACCTTTTAATGAAATTTTCATCGAAATATATACATTCTAATACTTTCTAAAGTCATGGCTTCTTCAACACATTACTAATGTATACATTTGATTTTGTATTTTTAAATCAAAGATTTTTAGCCCTGTGTCTAATTTGTTTATTTTTCTTCTTCTGCACTACTCACATATAGCAATTTTTTTCAATCTATGGTTTTATTTTAATAAAAGAATGTAGTAAAAACTACTTTTATAAACACTGTGTTCACTATATTTATCTCATTTAAAGTTATATTAAAATTGCATTTCAATCTCATTTTGGTAGCTGAACAAGATATACATTCCCTTTCTCTGCCAGCCTATGCAGAAAGAAGCCTCTTTATATTATCTTTATTTTTATCTAACTTTATCCTCTGCTGTATCAGAAATCACTATCTGTTGGCATTTTGCAATACTGTTTCGTCTGACATTTACCTTGAAAGCAACATGGATTTTTCCACTTGTTTGCTTGAATACCGATGACTTCTGCGCAGAAGAGAATACATTAAAAAAAATCCAAATAGTTTTGTTCACATAATATATTCTAATTGGCTTTGTAATTTAATGTTATCTACCCACTCACATTTTATACACATGAACATGATACAAGTAATGTGGATTCTGTGCACATACTAATTCCTAAGCAGGGTGAAGGATGTGAAGAGACGGGAAAGGAAAATTTGTAATAGTTTAACATTAGTCCTGATTGCGCAACCATGCTGGCCATTTCCCACCTATTGCTATTGCCCAGCTCATGGGGCCTGGTGGGGGTCAGGAACTTCAGCTGTTCTGAATAAGCTGGTGCTCAGCTGTGCAGTGCATTCTGCCCTTTCTGTCCCTTTGCAGCTCTCAAGTCCTTTGCTTGGCCTTTTACTGACTGTGACAACATTTCCTCTCTTTATCAAGATTGGATCTAAATGTTACTGATGTCCATGGGAACATTCAACTAGACCATGATGAGCTTTCCATCAGAACTATGTGCACTTCTGTTGTTTACCTGAAGCTTATACTTGATTGCTGTCATAGAACACTTTGAAATACTTTGTTGTAATTACTGACTGGTAATTGGCAATTTCTGAGGGTCACCACTGGAATACTAATTTGTCTGGTCTCTAATAAAACAGCTATATTCTTTCAGATCCATGAGATAGAACCATATTTATATTTATATTTATATTTACATTTTTCTGAACAATAAGTTATGACTGTTTACACTCTCCCATTGTACCAGTAAATTAACAGGACTTCAAAACTAAAATCATTTGGTTATTCTTATCAAAAGTGGAGTCAAAGGCAAAACGTAAATTTAAACAATGCAAGATATATCCATGCAAGGTTTGGAACTTGTTAATAGCTTCATATTAAAATTAGAAGGGTTCAAATGTCTTGTTTTTAAAACTGTACTGTCTGTGCCTTCCTCATTATCCTCTTGTCCTTTGGATTTCTCAGTGATATCAAATTCCCAACAAAAGTATGAATAAAAAATTCTCCACTCCCTGTTTTTTAAAATCTCTTCATTTTTTTTGCAGTCTATAGTCTAACAAAAACAAGGTTACTTAGGCCACATATCTTTTTTTATAGACCTCAAATCTGTTGAAAATGTAGTAGACACATATGGTTCTAAATTGTTCCTTTTGGATTCCTACAGATTACAGACACTATAAATATTTTCTGTCAGGAAAGTGCAATTCTGTATGACAAATTTCAAGCTGTTTGTAATTGGACTACATATTTTTTGTGTAGTTCTCTTAGAAATAGGCTCCTGAGAAGTTTGCAGACTCAGGGTAAGAACCACTTAAACCAGTGTATCCCTAGGCATCTAGGTAGTGCTGTGTTGTTCTACTAGAGCTGGGTTCAGTGTCTAATATACTAAAAATAATTGACTTTCATTTAAGTAATAGGCAGTATTTTCCATGTCGGGGGAATGAAAAAATATTAACAATATTTCTAGTAGTTATTAGTTATAATTTTTGCCAAGTAGTCACTATCATTGGGAATAAATGTGATAGAGGAGTATATAACTCATCTTATTGATGACTATTCTAATTGCATGGCTAAGGACATCCAGTGATACGGATGCGTATACTTAGGCCAGGCGGGATCCTGTGCTTAGCCCAATCCTTTTCCTTTTCTGGAGTTCTCCTAATGATGGAGTACAGATGTCAGTAATTACTCTTACCCTTCTCACTCTTTCCCTGTTTCAATATCAATAAAGTGTTAAGACAAACATGACGGTGGCATTAATTCTTTTGGACAACAGGTCAGGAAGATTTGGAATATGGGGAAGCATCTTCTCTTGTGTCTAGATAAACCAGTTTGGTCTCCAGAACACAGGGAAAGGAATTTTTTGCTGACAGATCATCCTTTAGTAGAGGGTTCCACCCTCTTTTTCCTCATTTCCATCAGGTTGAGGATCACCCAGATACCTCTGAACCCTTTACTCTCCTCTCTTCAAGTCAACAAATCCCTCTGACCCCAGAAAACTCAATAGCTCAAACCACAGCAGAAACACAGAGAGACCAGTTGCTGGTTGTGCAAGAAGGCAGTAAAGCTGCACCCTAGGGAATGGTACACAGTATGAAAAGAGATAAATGTTGGAAGTGTTATGATACTGGTGCCATTCTAGCAGGTAATAATTTTTGTAACTGGCTTCACACGTATTAAATTTCTACTGGGATCTTGTGGTACTCCTGCTCACTACCAGACGAACTCAATGAAGTTATAATGTACATGACTCTCACAAGTAAGAGCTTCAAGTTCTTAATTACACTTATTTACACCCATAGGTACATACATATATATAAATACACACACATATAATCTAAGGAAAGCATATGTATATTTATGCCTTTAAATATTGAGGTTTTTTACAATGATTGTGTTGAAATATCCTTTGCACATAATTTCAGAGGACTGTAGACAGTAAAACAAATGAACATTGACAAATACTTTTTAAATTCTCAGTGAGATAACCAAGAAGTTTTAACATCCGTTCCTAGCATTAAAGAATATGGTTGGTGAAGTATTAAGATTTATTAAGATAAATCAATTTCTGGTCTCAACTGTCTAACATACCATATGACATCATTCTATTCTTTGAGGAAAAAAGTTAGAAAACATGCTGCCTTCAAAGATGAAATATAATGAGTACCATTATATTTCAAGGCAAATAACAATTTTTTTTTTCTGATTGGGATTGATGCTGCTGTTTGTCCACCACACCTGGGAAAACAATTGTTTGTATATGGAGGTGATGACTTTGTCCTAAGACTACCTTATCTTTAAATCTTAACTTCTTCCATTGTCTTTTTTATAAATAGAAAAAGAAATCTTGGATGCCCTGTGGCAATGCTGGAAACCTCATGCTTCCTTTAGTGTGCCTTAGAGTTAACCACTACAGACTATCTGCAAAAAACCAAAGAACATATCTATGTTTTCCTTGTCCTTCCTGTTCTTCAGATATTTGATAGTGGTCACTGGGATGGAAATTTCTGTTTAGAAGGAGCATGCTCACATTATTTGACTTGTCAATTATCAGGATAAAACTAAACTTCAGGACCAAATAAGCGAAGTAGAAATAAGAAGACAACTTTTATTTGCACTGTGAAGGACATTAAAATTAAAGTTAACAGACGTATTGTTTACCTTGGGGCTGATCATTTAGATGACCATACAGTAAGGATGAAGAATTCAAAAAACTCCATTGTAGCGAAAAGATTTCAGGTTTCCTGAACCTTTGCTCATTGAGGTGAGAAACAGGAAGAGAAGCTTAAAACTCTATGTCAAAATAATTGCTTAAATTTTGTGAAGGTGCAAATTTTGTCAATATTTTTACTGAGATACAAAGTGCATGGGTATTAAAGTGATTCACTGAAAGTTACCATTTAGTCATGCCATGTAATTCTATTAATGTGATTTAGTCAAAAGTTCCTCTTTCATGGAATTTTGGCCTCAAAACAAATCTGTTGAATGAAGTGGAATTATTTTCTAGAAATCCTGAAAGAATAAATCGGGGCTGATTTGCTGGAGGACCCTGGGAACTGCCAGCCCATCAATTTCATTTCTGTACCTGGTATGATTATGAAACACATCATCCTGCAAAATGTATTCAAGCATATGGAAGACAAGGAGGTGATTAGGGACAGCAAACATGGCTTTACCAAGGGCACACTCTGCCTGACTGATCTCATGGCCTTTAGTGATGGACTGACTGCATCAGTGGATGAGGTGCCTTCTGATATCATGTACCTGGACTTCTGTAAGGCCTTTGATATGATCCCCCACAACATCATAACACACTGCTACAAGTCATGCTGCTCGACTGGAGGCATAGAGGTTTGATTGTTAGACTGTTACACAGAGAAACAATTGGTTGATTGGCCTCATTCAAAGATTTACAGTCAATGGCTGTGTCCAAGTGGAAACCAGTAAAGAGTGAGGTCTGTCAAGGGTCTCTACTGAGGCCAATGTTATTTAATGCCTTTTCTAACTACACAGACGGTGAGAAAGACTGCACACTTAGCACGTTTGCAGATGACACCAAGCTATGTGGTGCAGTTGATAGACCCAAGTGAAGTGACACCATCCAGAGGGACCTTGACAGACTTAAGGAATGTGCCTATGCAAATCTCATGAAGTTCAACAAGGCCAAGTCCAAGGTGCTGCACCTGGACTGAGGCAATCCTCAGCATCACTACAGACTGTGGGATTAAGAGATTGAGAACAGCTCTGCTGATAAGGACTTTAGGGTATTGGTAGATGAAAAATTCAATATGAGCTAGTGACTTTTAACTGAAAGAGAAGAAGGTTTAGGTTGGACATGAGGAGGAATATATTTTATAGCAAAGGTGTTGAGACACTGGAACAGGTTACCGAGAGAATTTGTGGATATTCCATCACTGGAAAAGTTCAAGGCCAGGATTGATGGGGCTTTGAGCAACCTGACCTGGAGGACGGTGCCCCTGCCCATGGCAGGAGGGTTGAACTTTGAAGTTCCTTTCTAACCCAAACCATTCTATAATTCTGGAATGACACTATAGACAGAGCAGATGTTTTTCTATGTTTTTCTCTGATATTTACCACTCTAGGTCTGATGTTATAGAGTAAAAACTGGACCTGAAAGACCTTCTCAAGTCAGCACATAAGAATATTGCTTTAGGTGTTAGCAATTAGAGAATATAGTTATGGAAAACTTACAATGCAAGTATATGTATGATTTTCATAACAGAGATGTTATGCACATAAAAAGCAACAAAAAAAATTAAAAATCTATACATTAGAGCTATATTTACACAGCCATATGTAGGTATATATGTAGATATATAGAGAGATATAAGTACACCTAGATCCCTAGATTTTTTAATCTAACCTCTGTCTCTAAAATTATATCAAAATTATGATAAAACTATATCAACACAGATACAGATATAGATACATATATGCACAAATACATGTAAATTTTCACTACAGGCAATGGACTTTCATGATTTTTTAAAATTTTCTACTAAACCCATAGGCTGACTAGCATGAAGTTTAATTAGTGCTAATTAACTAGAGGTGAAGAAAGCAGAAAATTAATGTGACTCATTTATTTTTCCATTCTACCACAATGTCCCCTTATTTATGTTCCTCTAAAGTATTTTTTTTCAGATTTCAGCTTTCAGTCTGAAAAATTATTGATTCTGATACTATTTGCGAAGAAAGGACATAAACTACAACAATCATTTTAGTCCTATTTTTATTGTAGCTACCCACAGTATTGCATTTTAAATGATCTCAAAATAAGTAATCCAGAAATGTTTATGCTGCTTCGGCTTTGTGNCTTCCTTCTCCAGAGAGCTAGAGATGCTTTCAACCAGGTTGGCAAGGTTTCTTCTAGTAGCTCTAGGCATGTTCTTTAACAATTACCCTGGGTTACTCAATGCATGCTTCTGCCCTGCTTTTTTATTGTTTGGGACCCCACATGTAAGTCTTAGAAAAGTTCTCAGTCAGATGCCTAGGATATAGCTACTGTTTCAAACTGCTCACACTTGCAGAAAAATATCACTTTATCCTGAATTTATATAATTTATCTGCCAGTTAAAAAATAGTGAAATACTTTTTAAATACAAGCTGAGATTCATTTTAAGTCATGAGACCAGGAACTTGAATCCTGTACTGGTTAATCCTTAAGACTCATTTTAGTTCTAATCAACAGTCAAACTATGAATATGTTCTATTCCTGGTATGCTACACACACAGATCAGTACACAAACTACACAGGAACCATGTGTTCTTGTATGCAATTGTTAGCAAATCTTCAGCTGCATATGCCTTTGAAATCAGCATTTATGTATTGCTAGACATTACATAGTATATCTCTTCAGTAATCAAGGCAACCATGGTCCTATGTCTCAATATAACAGTGCAGGTCTCTATTTAATCATACAACTGCTTTGCAAACATAAAGTCATTAAAAAACTATTCAGCCTGTAGGCTTTTGGTTTGGGGAGTGCTATGCACTAGAGTCTCAACACATTGGAGGCAGAAAAAAACAATAGAGGGCCTTTGTATATTTTGAGAAGTTTATTCTTTGCATCTATATTTTTTTCTGTATCCTGTATTTTCTAAATTCTTTGGATCTCTGTTGTAGGGACATGTTAGGAAAATTTGCTCAGAAATGTAAGTGTGAATTTCTAAGCATAAATTCAAATGGCAAATAAATTATTAGAATATCATTGTCAGAAGTGCTAAATCTTTCATTCTAGCAATGCTCACATTTATGTTTCTGAATATGCAACACTAGGCATGTTCCTAAATCATTATCTCTTAGAGTCAACCTTTCAGAAGGGATGAACATCTTTTAATTTTGAATTTTTTTTTTTGGCAAAAACTTCAGTCTGTTGTGCAGTCTAGCATTTCCTAATTCTCTTCTCCTTTTGAGCTAAATGGTGTTTTTCCCCCTTTCCTGAATGAAAGCTTCAGGAAAGATTCTCAACGAGTAGATTTTTTTTTGGCCAATGATAGCTGAGAGCAGTTGTACCAACTTTTTTGAGAGTTCCTTTTCTTTAATTGCCTTTAAAAGTGATTATAAGTGCATTAAACACAACATTTTTTTTTTATTTGAGAGTCCTTTTGCTTACTGCAGGGATGGTTTGGTACCATGAGTAGATTTTTCAAGAAGACTGGAATAACTGGAATAACTGGAAAAGCAGGCAGCACCAGAAGCTTGTGACAAATGTAATTAAAATATCACTAAATCAGTACTTCAGCCAATGTGTAAGTTTTCAGCCTTGATGCTGCTACTACTATTACTACCACTAAGCAAAGAACAATTACCCTCAGTGTTGTTCTATCTCCATGAAGGAACTTGAAGGGATTAATTAATTTTATTTAGAACACAAGGGATTTTACTTATTATCTTACTCTAGAAAAGATGTAAATCCAACCAGATAGCTGTCTTGACTAGGAAAGAAGTCATATATAACACAAATTTGAAACCATTAAGAACAAGATCAAGCTCAATTGCAGGAAATCCATGGATTGAAGATAACAGGAAGGAATGAAGAGACTAGATTATTTTTTACATCGAAATCCATTTTTCCTACGAGTCTGAATTCTAATTAGTAAAGAAATTACCTTTTATATCTGGGAAACAAATGTAAGGATTTTTGCAAATCTTACAGGAAATGGGAAAATATTTTATGTAATTTAATATTTTTATGTTTACTCTGAGGAAAATAGAATTTTTTTATCAGATAGCATCATTATAAGAACACAGATTCAGCACTCATTTTTACTTGGGGTAAGGGAAATGCACAAAAGTAATTTCACTGGTTTCAGTGGGACCACTCTTATTGCAAAATGTTACCCGGTCTGAATACAAATTCTGGAATGCAGCACAAGCACAAACAGCTCTCCTGACAAATGGTTTAAACAACTACAAGAATTTCCTTTTGAAATAAGTATGTTTTCCTGATTTTTTTCTCCTTTTGCTACACAGGCAAAATTATTTCCATGAGATTACCTGCAACCAGCATCTGTGACTTAAAAATAAGAATGAAGAACATTTTTACAATAGCATCCCACTACAAAGCTTGATATTTAAATCCACTAGTATGGAAAATAGTGACAAAGAAAAATGGAAACTATATGAAAGTATTGTAATAAACAACAAAGTAAGCGGAAAAATTCAGCCAGAATACAGCACTATAAACTTAGGCAAACTCATTATAATATGTTGCTTTCTACAAATGTTGCATATTTTTTCTCTAGAGTTATGCTTGGGATCATGTCTCTAGATGCATGTATACATATATATATAAAAACAGTTCTGTTCATAAACTGGGGCTATTTTAATCTGTTAAAATCAGATGTGATTAGATTACTGAAACCTTCAAATCATACAGAACTTATAACTGCTGGACTTTAAAATGTTAAATTTCACTTGTTCTGTGTCTATTTTTTCTTTCAAAACAGAAGCAATGGGATTAACTTCACCCTTATACCAAACTCAGCCCATTTTTGCTTTGCCTCTTCATCTCCTTAGGAGCAAATATTGAATGATGGAGTACAAAGGAAATAAAATCCAATTACTTTAGTAAGATCTTAGCTGAGTATTTTTAGATCATTATATTTTAAAATTTCCTTTATTGAACACTTTTTCTTAAATGCAACTTGATGTTTTATTGAATTCTTTTTTAAGACATGTCGAAGTATAAATGTCAACCACTGATTGGTTGTGCACCACTGATTATCAATATAATAGATCATATTTTTTTGAAAGTAATGGCTAAATCTAATTATGCCTGTATATATTGCTAGAAGGCTTGTATACATCATTAATTGACTTCAACTGAAGTATTAAAAATACGCAAATTCAGATAATCTCCTTGTGAGAGCTGTTGTGTAATTTGTTTAAAATGATGGAAGGGCCTGTTGTTTCCATCCCCAAATACAAATGCATTTTCCACAATTTTCTCTATTTCACAGAATCTATTCTTGGGTGTAATTTACGAAGATCGTGTTTTAATCTGGACAAGTGCTTTAGGACCTCTTTCTTAACATACTTATGTACAATGGCAAGATGTTGTCAGTATTTTTTTGAAAGTGGAATCCTTAAGTATCAACATGCACGGCCCAAAGTTGCAATATCATTATAGGCAGAATTTCCATGAAGGTGGTCGTTCTTTCTCTCAAATACAGCCTTTGAGGACAAAGCAACCTGAAGACCATCTAGCATCTATAAAATTTGTACTTACCTAAACCTCTTTGACATTTGCATATCAGGAGATAACATAATATGAAAACTATGTTTTTCTGAGATAGGGAAACAGAATCCAAAGTGATGTTGTCTCAATGTTCCTATTACTCTTACTGCTAAAAGGTGTGAAATTTAATCATAGAAGTTTGCATTTTACTAACAAAGGAATACACTGGACACCACTTAAATCACTCCATTTTGCAGTTGCAGAAATACATTTTCTGAGAAACATTTGTGGTTATTGATGGTGTTATTTAAGATTTCTTTTTTCAACATTGATGTAATCATACAGAGAAATTTGAGGACCGGGAAAGTGGAGGCCGCATTTTATCCCTGTCTCTGACACAGAGCTACTCTGTCACTGAGACCAAGTCAAGTCTCTGTGTGGCACTGTGTGTGTATGGGATGACAACAATGCCATCCATGTCCTTTTGTAATCTTCCCAAGATTGCAGAAGAGACATTATAAACAGCTTACTTTACTTCCTGACATTTCTATAATAAAATTACATACTGTGTATTAAAAATCATTTTTTCTAAAACATTCTGAGCCTTCTTCTGAGCTGCAGTGTACATCCAGTATTTTTCCTTTTTCCTGAAGCTAGTAGCATTTTCCCAGAAGTAACCAAGTCTCAGTTTTGCTAGGGTTTTGCACTGCAGACACATAGTATGATTTGATCAAGGTATGCCTCTCCTGTTCAGTCATGCTCACCAAGTAGTCCTCGATGCCATTTTATCAGGATCAGTCACTGAAAGTCAGGAAAATAACTTGCTTTTTACCATTCAGCAATTTCCTATGTGTTTAAAAGGCAAGAAGAGAAATTACTCTGACTGCTTTTGCAAAAATTTGTTTTGTTCATTTCCCTTTGCTTTATTTTCCTTCTCCTCCTACCACCTTTAGCAAAATTTTGGATTTATTCCTATAAATTATTTTCTTAAAATCTCTTACTCACATAGAGAATGCAGGCAGCTTTTACTTGGGCATCTCTATTCATGTTAAAATATTAGTGCTTCTGCAGATAACATTTGAATATAACACCTGCTGCAAGCCTTAGAAATTCTGAAGGCATTCTGATATGTGTGGGAGATGCATTTTTCTCTAGTTTTTTGCTCCAGTTACCTTCTGCAGCTAAATAGCTCTGACTGCATGAAAGAAACACATACATTTATATATCTATATTGTCTTATAGTCTAGCTTCCGTAGCCCAGTTTTCTTGTATATCTCCTGAACAAACTCATCCTCAGAGAAAACTGTCAGTCCTGTTACCCTCTGGCTCTGCTTCTCAAACGCTTCTGCCAGTAGATTCCCTGCAACCCATGTTGTGCAGATTTAGAAACCATGTCAGAGATTAGAAACTGATGCCAGAGATAAGCGAATGTCAGAATTAAGTTGTAAGGTCCTTTCAGCAGCCTTGTGGGTGATGACATTTAAACTAGTGGATTTCAGTTATTACATTTTGTGTGGTGGATAGGTCAGGGAATGAAATCATCGTTATTGGCTGATCCCATGATGAGAGGGCGTCTCTGCCAGTACCATGCAACTGCTGCTGAGATCAGCATCCTTGTGGAGCAACAGCCAGGTGAGAGGACAGCACAAATCCCTGCACATGGCTGCTGTCTGGACAGGAGGACAGCCTTTTCAGAATGGTCACTTCTGCAGAAAAGCATGAAAATTCTGAGAGCTTCAAGAAATTTTAACATGGAGCTGTACAAAACATATGGCAGAGATGTTTCTCCCCACATTTTCTCTACAAACTGCATCACCACCTCGATGCCAGTGTTTAGGTGAGATGTACCGGTTACACACAAAGCATAACATTCTACACTAATGGCTACAAGAAAATCTCTGAAATTAAAAACTCTACTTAGTTCACACAATAAACGTATGAAAAACTTTGATTCTTGAACTCCATCAAGTTTAAAAAGACCTGGCAACTATTTTAGGTACAAGTAGTAACAGTACAGATACGGTTACATTTATCTATTTAAAATTAATCTTGTTTACCTAACTTAAAAAAGCCCAAACCAAGAGTTATTTATTTCACAGACATTTGACTGTATAATGCTTTATAATTTTGTTAATAGAAAATCACATTAGCTGTAAACATATATAATTCTCTCTTGAATTTACATTATTACACAATGAAGTACAAATGACAGGACAATATAGTTTATCTGTCAGATTGACATATAGACAGCAATACGCCTTTTTTAACAATTAACAATTCACTAATAAATTTCTTAATAGTCATAGACAAATTATAACACAAGTCTTCTGAATATTTAATTAGTTCACTCAATTTTTGGAATAAAATTATCATTTCTGATATGGAGAATTACTTGGAGACAATGATTTTTAAAGATCTGTCATTAGCAATTCCTATCACTATGACCAATATTATTTAACAAACCTTTTGATCTCATCTCCAAAACTAGTGCAAGTATTACACTTGCCTTTTTATCCTTTTTAATCTTTAGCATGAGTAGCTAGTGTAGTACTGAGCAAAGAAGTATAATTCTGCTGTGGTTTCAGTAAAATATTAGTTTTATCACTTTTATCCCTTTAATCAGAGCAAGACTCATACATTGGTTGTAAATTTGCCTACTGAAAATGGAAAGTATTTTAAGAAAATACCATTCTATTTTCTGAACTATGACTTAAATCTGTGACAAGGTGAGTGACTGCTGTATGCATGTTGCCTTACAAGAGCAAGAGATATCAATTTCCTTTTAATTCATATACATCATTCTTTCTTTGCAGCTCATACAGTGATATTGAATGGATGTGACAGCATGTTTCTTGCATGTGAAAAGGCAAAATGTCATTCAAATGTTTTCTGCTGGTTACTTCAGAGTCAAGTGGTCAGTATGACCTTCTATGCTTTCTGCCTTGCTTTCTGTGGGACTCTCTGAATATATATATTAGGCTGATATATATATCAGCCTAATATATAGGCTGCTACGGATATCCAAAGGGACATCTCCTTCAGCTCACAATCTTTCTGAACCCTGATCTGCACTTCCCCCCGTAACACATATAAAAAAATGCCACTAATTTTGCTACTTTCACTAAAGAAAATCAAAAAAGCATTAGTACTTCATTCTTAGTACTAGCAAAGACCTCCTATTTTTTCATCTTTCTTAACCAGAGTTGTTTTTATTAGATTTATTGACAAACACATATGTGGAAAAAAAAAGAGAAGGGGGATAGCTTCTATCTGGACAGGTGAAAAAACATCCTGCATGAAAGTTAGGCTATATTGTTACTCCTATATGGCAGGAAAAACTGAATAATATCGAACAGTATTGCCAGAGAGCATGTGCATTGCTAATTTTTTCATGTACACAAGTATTTGTCACATATACAGTATCAGAAGTTTGGATTTCAGCAATTTAATGGGTTGGAGTTTTTTTGAACCCTGTAAGAGAAATATCCCCAAAGTGCCCTGCTGACATTGCCCCTCCACTCCCCCTTCCCTAAAAAGTATCTGTAAGGCATCTTCAACATTTTAGACACTCCTAAAGAAAGCGTCTGCTCTTTTGCTGTCGGCAGTTCTCATGCTACAGAAAGTTGATCTACTCACCCAGGCTGTCTGCGTGAGCCCAGTTCTGTCCGTTCAGCGCTGCTTCTCTACCTGCTTCCTGCCTCCTGCATGCTACCGTGTCTCCAGCGCGGAATGCGCTCGCGTCTCACTAGGGCTCCCTCTCTCCCGGCATCACTTTTAAGTCAGGCAGGCAGCGAGCAGAAGCCAAAGGGACTCTCTGTCTGATTGGTTTCCATTCAGTGCCCTGATTAATAAAAAACGTCCCTCGCAAGGAGAGGTGTCGCTGCCCCTCACGGAGATGTTGCTGCTGATAGAGCCGCAGTGCTCAGCGTGAGAAGGTTTGGGGCTGGGGGGGACAGCACGACGGCTTTGCCAGCCAAACAGTGATTTGCAACTGAATGCAGTGGGAGGGTTCAGAGAGGAGGGCTTTGTTAAGGACCCTCTTATTAACTGAGGCTTAAATACAGAGACTCATGTTACCAGCTCAGTTTGGTCTGTTTTAATAATAGGGGTAAAAGTATACCCCTAACATGTGAATTATATGGAGAAAAACAAATTATTCTAAATTTCTATACTACCAACACAGCGTCATTGGTGTGCAATACACACTGGAGATTGCAAAATTATCCTCTAATGCTACTACAGTGACAAATGATTTTAAGGTGAAAGAAAGCAAGGAATGTGAGATTTCCCTGTGTGCTCAGTAGGTTTAGAGCTCTAGTGTCACTTACAGCTATTGATAATGATGGGCTTGTCACTGTACCTGAAAGTGAACATAATACGAAGTTGCAAGGGGTGTTTTGGGAATTGTGAGTAATAATGTTCAAGTCATTCACAGAAATAAACAGTTTTGCCAGCAACAATAATGAATTTCCTGGTTTCTGGTGCAGCCTGTTTGAGTACAAGTAATCGCTGCTCACTACTATGACACCAGATGTTCAATATTACAGAATACTGTGGTTTGCTTGAGCTATCATTTTCAATTAAAGCATAACATTGTTTACTAAAATAAGAACACTGACTATCCTAAGTTCTGGTTTTTTGCTATTTGTGTCTTTTTTGTGGATTCCTGGGTGCTAAAGACTATTACAGTCAATGACATAAGATAAAAATTTGCATGGAACTTCTGGAAACTGCTTGCCATTACTTTCTGTACTGACAAACCCTGATGACAGCTATTGTGGGCACCAATAGAATAGCAGGAAATGCTGCAAGGTGTACTTGTCTTGTAGCATAATTAATTTAGTACCAATACTTTTTTTCTTAGAAAGATGAATCATGAGGCTAGTTTGTAGTTATGAAATTTTATTAGGGCTGTGCTTTCAGTAGTTGGAGTGAAAAAAGATATAGGTTTAATCAGGTGTCGAAACTGTACTATAACAAAAGGAAGATTTGCATCAAATAGCCAAGTGAGAAGTCTAAGGGTTTTTTTAGGCTCTTGTTATTGCTTTAATACTATCATTGATGAGCTCAACAGACTCATATTCACAATGCACTGCACCTAGTGTAGGCTAATTCACCATTAGATCCCATTTGAAATTATTAAGGGATTGATGAAATTCACAGACACCAGTCAGAGCCTTTCCATTGAATTACGTGGCAGTTAAATTGGGGTCTGAACGAACTAGGTCTTCTCTGAATGCTACACATCCATGAAAGCAATATTTGCATATGTGTTACAGAGTGAAGAATTGGGTCTAATATTGGAATATCAGAAAGCTAAATCCAGACCCAGAACAAAATCAATTGCTACAGTTCAGGTAAAACACATAAAACTAATTTCTAACTAGTATTTTCATTCCACAGTGGGTCCACTTCAGCAATGGAACTACTGGGAAAAAAAATATTTAGTATAATTTTTTTCCCAGTAACTACATAGGAGAGCAAAAAGAAAAGCTACAAGTGTATATTTCTGATGTCCTAAGGTCCCGGTGAAGATTTAAATCTTGCAGATCCTAAAAGATATTTTCTTAATAGGAAGATGTCTGGATGATAAAAAGGCATGAGTAATGACTCTACTTTTTTTCATTGTGCTGGCTTTTTTTCACTTTTTTGGCTCCTGTTTGGGAACATTGTGGCTACTCTAATCAATATTAGGAGACCATCCAGGTATGAAGGAATCCCTGAAACTGCAAAGATGAACAAAGTTTCTTTTCATAATATTTTCTTGAGCTTATTCAGTGGCATCTGGGGAACTGGCCCCTGTTTAAAGGTAGGCATAGATCTGCCCAATACTAGTCATAGGACACTCAGATAAATGGAAATGGCTCCATTTGATGTTGATGTCATCTACAGGTTTGTAGTAAAACAAGCAACTTTATTTATATTAGACAGCCTAAGGCCTGCTGTTTCATATCTATTTTTCATTGTTTTAAATACAGCACTGTAACTACTATAAGGAGGAAATATTGAAATTATATGCTATACATTTACAGAAAAAAGGAGCATTTCTAATGAAAATAGTGTTGCATGATGGGGATAAAAAGTTTTGAAATATACACTGTAAGTGGAATATACATCAAAAGTAGGCCAAAAAGGAAAAAGCGTAGGTGTGACAGCAAATAGGGAGAGATGGGTGGAAATCTAAGGCTGTGCTCTAACATGCAGAAGGCTACTCCATATAGGGGAGGAATACAAAATTCTCCTTCTGAAAAAGAGTGGGCAGTGGAAAAAGATGGAAAAGCAGAAAGTGCACCAAAAGGAAAAGGCAGGAATGCTTGTATTGCAAGACAGGCTGTACTTCAGTTTTATATTTTATGAAGTCTCTTGGAATCAGGTCTCTTTTTTCACTCCTATTTGTCTTTCTTTCTTTACCTTCACAAAGATTTGTCTGCTAGCATCCATGGGAAGCAAGAAGCAGTGATTACATATCTAATCTTCATTGAAATTCTAAACATTTCCTTGTTTCACAGAGGCTAAGATCACTCAGAAGTGCACATGGAGTTGGGCTGGTTGCCATGTTAAATCATTCTGAGTTCAATCACTTTTCTCCATCAGTTTTTCTTTTCCTGACATATTTACACTTAACTTGTTTGAAAAGAACTAAGTGTAAATAAAACTTCAGAAGGGGAGAGTAATGATCTATTTTTATCACTAGGTTTTCCATCTATATGTAGTCAGAATATGATGTCTAGGTCTGCTGGTGGGACTGTTATTTCATCTCTTCCAATACTTCTGACAAGCCAAGGCAGACCAATTTTCACAAATCTCTGTTCCCACATGTCCTAGAGTCCATAAGGAAAACTTGGCCTGTGGTTTGGCAGTAAAAACTTCTCTTAATTATGCCACTTCAATATGAGTTTTTTTCCATTGTCAGAAATCTTAAATATGTATTTAATCTTTCTCAAATAAGAAACTGTGTGATACCAAAAAAGAACAGTGCTGAACAGAATAGAACAATCAAGAAACATAGATAAATAAAGGCTTCCAGAGATTCACAAGAACAACGCCAACAGTTTTGTAACTTCAGCTCTGCTAATTTTCACCAGAGAATTTAAGATTATGAAACATAAAGAAACTGGATTGAATAATTACCACTATTTGAAAAACTAATCTTAAAAAATGTGTATTTTCACTTAGTCAATCACTTCAGAAGAATGCTATTAGCTTCCTTTCCTGCTTTTCTCCCAGCTTTCTTCTATTTTTCTGTGAAAGTCTTTAAATGATCCATTTGTTAAAAAAATATGATCAAGTGTATGACTTAGAAAGATTGTTGGAACATTACTGTGTGAGTCAACACAGACAGGCAGCTGGAACAACCACAAAATCACAGCTGAAACACAAAGAGTAAATTTATTTCCTTACTCATTAACTAGAGGATCCTGAATCACCTGGACAGAGACATCCAAGTGGGAACACAGGCACCATCAGGCTCAGTTCACCCTAGTGAAGAGTGAACCTGTTGCTTGCACACAATTATCAAGGGCCTGTGCATGTGTGGTTTGCCACCATGCTGAGGTCTCCTTAGCTTTGATCTTCTCTCTCCCAAGACAGGGAGCTCAAACATGTCTGTGAGAGTGCCTTCGAGTCTCTCAAAACACCTACATCATCTCCACACAGAGATTCTTCTCAAAACAGACAGAGGACAAACAGCAGTAGGCGTAATATGTGAGGCTTCCCACACTGTTATTCTCTAGGCCTTGGCATTCCCAGTTGCGAGGTCACTTGAGCAAATCTACCATCCCCCTCACCATTCTTCTGCTTTTTACAATTTTCTCCCAACTATTGCTAAATCAGACCTGACAAGCATGAGATTTTGGCTGCCCTCAGCCTATGCATATACTGTCCAAAGGATAGGACATAAGAGAGAGAATAAGAAATCTTCTATTTCTTTCCCATAATTGAGCCTCTTCCTTTGATAAAATTATGCAAGGAACAGCCACTCTGTCTTATTTGAAGGGGAGTTATATTTCTGTATATGACTCCAAGTTCCCAAAAAAGACATGAGATGAGGGAAGGCATGTATGTGGGAAGAACCCAAGACCAAAACATGATAAGGACAATTAGACATTGCTAAACTCTGAGCTGTTTTTAAAAAATATGAAGTTAAAACATATGTATAAAGCAAGTCAGTGTCACACAGATCATTGGATTAGGCTAAGATATCTCCAGGGTTACTTGTGCTTCTGATTTGAGAAATCCAGTAGTAAAAGCTTTAGTCAAGAACATGTGCAATAATGAGTTTTATAGCCTAATAAGTATACTCTTTACAGCATTTTAAGGTAAATTAAATCCCAAAATATGATTATTTCCCCAGATTTTTAAAAACTCAATAATTTATTTAGATAGTTGGCACAAAATAATTGGATTTATTTGGCATGCAGATGCATATTTACCTTCATGCACCTCTTCTCCATTTATTTTCATGAGAAAGTTTGTTTATCTCAGTAAGTCAAGATTCAAGACTAATATCATAGTTAACTTGATTTTGTGGGTTAAATATGTAAAAACATTCTTAGAAATCCCTGGTAGTTTCAATTTTTTTTTTGTCATCCATAAATCAATGATCAATGATCAATCTCATTTTGTTTTTTTTCCCTAAGTCTGCAGATATGCTGTTTTGAAATATTTAAATTAGATAAATCTAGGTTAGGTTCTGCTGAACTGAAGTTGCAAAATGTCAGGCCAGATTTTATAGCAGCAAAGTTTTCATGTTTTCCAAGCATTTAATCAGTTTAAAGCTGGTGAAGATTTTGAAAGTACATAGACCCAATCTAACTATGCATAAAAATTGAACTGTTCAGATTCTCTATCAATTTACCAAAATGACCATAGAAGAGCAATTCATTACATACACAAGAAGTAAAGTGCAGTATACAAAAGTAAAATTGACAAATATTAGATGGAAGGTACAAATACATGAAGAGAAAGTAAAAATAAAGCAATGTACATGAAAATATGAGTGTCAAGGTGAATTTCCAGTCACAATTCTTTTATAAACTGACTTACTTATTAATGAAAATTATTTTTCAGTCTTATATAAAGACTTTTTACATGGATAATTGGTCCTGGTCACTATCTCTAAGACAGATTTTTTTTTTCTTGGAAATACTGGTTCACTGAAAGTATTGACAAATATTGGTTGTTTTTTGTTCCTCTTATTTATCCATGCTTTGGGGGTAAAATTGTGACCATATGATTCCTGCATGAAATGAAATCTTTCAAAAATTTTTAATTTGTTTTGATTGACCTGATCTAGATATCCTTTGTGTCTTATTCTGCAAATATTTTGAAACTGTTATGCCTGGGGATAAGACTTCTTATTTCTGAGAAATTTCAAAAATCACATCAAATGGAAAATTTCTTGGCCTTTCTACAGTAATTATTCACTTAATTGTAACAATAATACACTTTCTCGATGTGTTCTTGTGAAACAAATTTGCTTAACCTGCAGAAATGAAATAAAGAAATTATATATTCTTTTGGTACAAGAAATAAAGTTAAGGCAATAATTTGATTTGGATAACCTGAGTCTAATTTCAACAACAACAAAAAAAAATCCTCCTTACCTCTAAATATTAAAAAGATAAGGCTTCCTAAATATTGATAAAAATATGAAATTATCCTGACCAGTACAAAGGACCATACATTTCAGCACAGAGTGAACCTCCCTGTGCACTGCTTACAGAAGAGAAGACCAAATCTACATCGGTGTTTGAGTACATTCTACAGAAAATAAGCGTATAAACAAAGCATGTAATGCTTTTTTAAACTGTGCCATTTACATGGGCAAACATAAACCACTCTACTTCTCTTGTTATAGAAACATGTCTCTAATGGGCCACAGCAAAGCCTGCATCTTGGATCAGACACATTGATCCAAAACTGCTCCCAGCCTCATGCAGGTACACACACACACAAACACACACACACACAGAATAATTAGCTACCTACCCAACTGTTTCAGGGCAACAGTAGAAATGCTTGTGGTTCAGAGGAGACACAAGGAAAGTGCTCTGCAGTGTAGACGTCACCTGCTGACTACAGACAGAGTGAAAATTTCTGAAAATAAATACTGCAATATTTGTGACTTGCTAAGGAACAGTTAGAAAGCACTTTAGCTCCACATGAAATTTCCATCCTTAATCCCATAGCTAGAGTCCTTAGGAACTTTGTATGTGCATTCAAAAATTGATCAAGACAAACTGCTATTTAACTGTCATTTCTTCATAAGCTTGATGCCTAAATTCTTTGCTCAGAGTGTGACATTTGACAGTTGTGAAGAGCTACTGAAAATCGGGGGAGGAGAGTTGTTTTCTTCTAACATTGAAGAAGAAGCTGGTTTCAAACACAGTAAAAAGCAGGAGCAATACCTTTTTTTAAAATGAAACAAAGCTCTCTCAGGTGATGTTTTGCCCCTTGATACGACAAGGTAAAGGATGAAACCAAAACAGAATAAATTGGCTTTCATTCCTTTTAAACTGGGATAGATAAGTCTATTAACAATGATCTTAGTCTGTTGGTGCAGAGTATTCCCAGACCTCTTCTGTATTGCTCTTTTTATGGCTGTAAAACAATGCAAAAATGCATAATCTTCTCAGCACATGCCATTGTACTTCCCCAGTTTGAGAAATGTATATTCTTTTTACTTAAGGTTATCTAGATTAAATTCTTCACCTTCTGTGTGGCAATATTCAAGTTTCCTTCTACTATAGTCCTTGGAGCACAACCAGAACTCTGATTGCGCTGTAATTGGATCTTGAGATGAAATTAATTCCATCTCTTTTACTGGTCCAGAAGTTAGAAAGCCACTTGAAGTTATTTCATGGATAATCATGGAAGGAGAAGGAGGTCTCCAGAGGAAAATTTATCCCATTTTAAGATAGCTATTTGAAGAAAATT
>VXBC01009257.1:43262-92699 GCA_013399945.1 Ploceus nigricollis | reverse complement strand
AAAATATTAATATTAAAATATTTTAGAGTAGAAAAACAAGCAAAGCATTGAAACAACAATACCATATTTATTCCTCTAGATTTTTTTCTATTATTAGCTTTTTTGACCTTAATTTTGGTTTAATTTTTTTTTGATAGCCACTCCCAACTACTTCAAAAATTCTGTTTCAGTCAACTTTAATAGCATTGCTCTCTGATGGNTTACCTCTAAATATTAAAAAGATAAGGCTTCCTAAATATTGATAAAAATATGAAATTATCCTGACCAGTACAAAGGACCATACATTTCAGCACAGAGTGAACCTCCCTGTGCACTGCTTACAGAAGAGAAGACCAAATCTACATCGGTGTTTGAGTACATTCTACAGAAAATAAGCGTATAAACAAAGCATGTAATGCTTTTTTAAACTGTGCCATTTACATGGGCAAACATAAACCACTCTACTTCTCTTGTTATAGAAACATGTCTCTAATGGGCCACAGCAAAGCCTGCATCTTGGATCAGACACATTGATCCAAAACTGCTCCCAGCCTCATGCAGGTACACACACACACAAACACACACACACACAGAATAATTAGCTACCTACCCAACTGTTTCAGGGCAACAGTAGAAATGCTTGTGGTTCAGAGGAGACACAAGGAAAGTGCTCTGCAGTGTAGACGTCACCTGCTGACTACAGACAGAGTGAAAATTTCTGAAAATAAATACTGCAATATTTGTGACTTGCTAAGGAACAGTTAGAAAGCACTTTAGCTCCACATGAAATTTCCATCCTTAATTCCATAGCTAGAGTCCTTAGGAACTTTGTATGTGCATTCAAAAATTGATCAAGACAAACTGCTATTTAACTGTCATTTCTTCATAAGCTTGATGCCTAAATTCTTTGCTCAGAGTGTGACATTTGACAGTTGTGAAGAGCTACTGAAAATCGGGGGAGGAGAGTTGTTTTCTTCTAACATTGAAGAAGAAGCTGGTTTCAAACACAGTAAAAAGCAGGAGCAGTACCTTTTTTTAAAATGAAACAAAGCTCTCTCAGGTGATGTTTTGCCCCTTGATACGACAAGGTAAAGGATGAAACCAAAACAGAATAAATTGGCTTTCATTCCTTTTAAACTGGGATAGATAAGTCTATTAACAATGATCTTAGTCTGTTGGTGCAGAGTATTCCCAGACCTCTTCTGTATTGCTCTTTTTATGGCTGTAAAACAATGCAAAAATGCATAATCTTCTCAGCACATGCCATTGTACTTCCCCAGTTTGAGAAATGTATATTCTTTTTACTTAAGGTTATCTAGATTAAATTCTTCACCTTCTGTGTGGCAATATTCAAGTTTCCTTCTACTATAGTCCTTGGAGCACAACCAGAACTCTGATTGCGCTGTAATTGGATCTTGAGATGAAATTAATTCCATCTCTTTTACTGGTCCAGAAGTTAGAAAGCCACTTGAAGTTATTTCATGGATAATCATGGAAGGAGAAGGAGGTCTCCAGAGGAAAATTTATCCCATTTTAAGATAGCTATTTGAAGAAAATTCAAGTTGCTAAGCAACCTCATCTGGATTTTTTTCTTTCTCTCACTGACTATGGAGGGAACCCTGCTGAGAAACAACTCTTTGCCTAGCTTACAACTGTTTATGGTAGGTAAGATGAATCCTGTCCTCTAGGTCCCAGAGTTCTGAAAAGACTATGATCCATGATGCCAATTATCCAAGGTAGATAATTTCCCCAGACTTGTTACTTAAGTATGTTCCTAGTCATCATGATATGGAGGAAAGAATGAAAGTGCAGCTGAAAAAAGAGGTCAAGAAAGAAGATTTTAGCATGTTGTTATTTATTAAAACACACAAGGGTCAGTTTTATCTCAGAGCTTGGCTTTGCCGTACTGATGAATTACAAGATAGCTATCTAAATGATAGAAACGTAGCAATACTGAGAGAATAAACAGTGCTATTAAATAGTTTGACCTGTTAGTTAGTTCCAGTGAATTCATAGATAGATTTTACTAGATGTGCATGCATAAGAGGTATGTAGCTGATTGAAATTTTTCTAATAAAANGAGAAGAGAAGAGAAGAAAGAGAATTAATAATGTCCTCTTATGTTTACATTTCTGTTCTTTTATTATGAAAACCCTATGCCCTCTTTTGTGGGACTGTAAACTACAGAGTGCTCAATTTCCTGGACTTCATTTTCATAAAGCTTTGATTGATTTAACGTGATTTATTTTAACTACAAAAAATATGTTGCCTCAAGTTCCATGGAATCATTTATCTCTAATATACACGCATTTTTGGAAAATATTACTCTAAACACAGGAGCACAATTTTTAAAGGACATCCCAGTGTGGGAGGCTCTATGTAAATTAAAGTATTCTTTTCAAATATCACAGGCAATACTGACTAAATTATAATGAACTTCTAGATACTACAAGAGTTTAACAGAAGCATCATTACCACATTCTGTAAGTGTGCACACACCAGGAGGTGAACTGGTGTGTGCACCAGGTTATAAAGGTTAACATAAAAGTGCTATACATTTTTGTTTGCACATTGTCTTTACATGACATGGATTCAGTACCTTTTCTGTTTTCCAAGCACATTAATTTAAGTATAAAAATGGGGAGAAAAAAACCAACAAACAAACAGGAGGGAGAATAGATCACAATAAGAATAAAAAAAAGAGGCAAATGAGAAGAAAACACATTAGATAAATGTATCCAAAAGTGCAGCCTGATCATCTGGTTATCTTGTTGTCTAATAAAGCATCCAAAATTTATTCAGATTCAAATTTATTTATTCAAAATCCAAAAGATATTAGCATGTTAGTGAAAAGCAATATAGGTTGCTCAAAGAATGCATTATTTTAAGAGGCACAAAAAAACTCAAGCTTCAAAATATCATCCTGGATTGAATAGGCGTCCTCTTTGGATGGAGGCCAGATAGAGCGTTGGAGTACTTTGTTTCTGAGTCCCCCTAAACAGCAAAATATTCAAATTGCTGTAGCAGACATACAACATGTAGTTTAGATGCAGCTGTTTTTTTAAACTTGTGTTTGAATGAATCTCCAATACTGTGTTGTCACAATCAGCCTTTACTATTACCTGTTTCTATTTTTGTGGTGAATAGTGGGCTTTTGTATAACCTGGCAACATATTACATTAGATGCTTTGAAAGCACGCTGTAAGATGCTGATTTACATTACTGAGTGTAAGTTTAGGTTGGATATTGGGAAAAACTTTTCATGGAAAGAGTTGTCAAGCACAGGGAGAGGCTGCCCCAGGAAGCAGATTACTCACCACCCCTGTAGGTATTTCATCTATGTAGACATGGTGCTTAGGGACATGGTTTAGTGCTGGATTTGGCAGTGCTGGGTTAATGGTTGGACTTGATGACCTCAGAGGTCTTTTCCAAACTAAACTATTCTATTATTCCTTTTTACAGTTTAAATAGTCATAGATTTCTTAGTGTGAGTGTAAGGAATGGGAAAGAACAGCACATATGAAACTGCTGAAATTACTTGTCTCAGTCATATAATTGAGGAGAATTTCCCTTTGTGTGCTGTGTCTTCCCTAGATGATAATGGATTTCAGACCATTTTGAACAGGAAACTGTTCAAAGCTAAATTGTTGCCACATTGCCCTGGTTAATGGGAAGGGAATGTGTGCCTTCTGCATTTGACATAACAGCAGAACTTTGGTGCACTGCCTACCAGTTGAGCAGCAGGAGTTTTTCCTATGGATATATTTTGTATCTTTATGTTTGATTGTGGGTTTTTTTGGTGGGGGGGAGGGTATTGTTTACATTTTTTGGCTTTTTGTTTGGTTTTTTTTTTGGTCCAGTGGTGGTGGGGTTTTGGGGGCTTTCTTTGCTAGTTTTTGTTGGTTTGTTTGTTTTTCTTGTTGCTGCTTTTTCCAGTACAAGTTCCACCTGTGCCTAAATGAGTGGTTTTCCTCATGTAATCATACATCATTAGACCACCATCTGCAAAAATAGAGCACACCTTTGACAATGTTGAGCTGTCTTCCATCTTGTCAGGAGACATATTCAGTATTTCCCAGCTCTAATCACTGCATTCAGGTCTAATGACTATTACACATGTTGGTCAGGAAGGTAAAGTAATGATAAAAGAGTTCGATTGACTTGCACATTTTGTCAAGTTGCAAATCATAGCACTCACATGAATGTATTCAAATCCTACCGATTTCCCATTTCTTTCTCTATTCTCCTGTCTTTAGGAAATATTTACTATTGTATTAAAAGAGTAGCCAGAAGCATGCACCCATCCGAAGAGCAAAACTCATGAAGTTACCGGAATTAAAATAAAACATATTGAAAGTCATTACTCTGAAAAGATGAGCCAGAAAAACTAACTGGTAGCATTTCTGTCCTTACTTGTTTTGCATATCCCTTTTAAAATTTTGGTTTTGAAAAAATAAAAAAGGAAATTTAAAATTAAAACTACATCTTCTGTAGCAGTATGGAAAATTAAATAAATAAATTAAAAACCTAAAACAAAGCAAACCATCTTTCTTGAAAGGGTTAAAGTATGGGGATAAGCAATACAAACTTCAAGTAATGTGTTGCAATAATTAGGCTGCCAGTAATATTTTTCCTTGATTTTGTTAACAAATAATTTTTATCTCTTACAAATAACAGTATAACACTTTCTAACAGCCTTAGTTATTTCTGAAAACCCACTCTGTCTGTAATTTTGATTGTAGATATTGTGGTCAATTAATATTAAGACGAAAGAAGTATTAAGAATTATTATTTCTCAAATTTCAATACAAATTTTAAAGCTTCATTGTTGTCCAGTTGCTGCTAAGAAACCACCTTCATCATATGCATAAAAGTTACAGCATTGCCTTGAGGATAAACTGATGTATTTCGTGTATATGGTATTAATATGGTGATTCTCTTCTATCCTCTCAAGTCAAGCAGAGAGCTGAGGGTACTGTAATAAGGAAATCTGCAGGTTAGAGGCACTCTTAGCTGGTCAAATAGATAACAAAGCATTTTTATATAGCAGTGTCATTTTACTGTTTTGACATAGGGTTTGCTAATTTTCTATTGTAAACGTAATTTTCCAAATTTATCCAGTTGTTTGTGATGATGACTCTGAGCAGAACTTAGAGTGTAAGTACTCAACAGAATAAAGGAAATGTCTGCTTTAATCTCAGCACATTCAGCATTCATACAGTGTACCATTAACAATTCTTTTTGCCATAAAATACGCAGGTTCAGTCACTGACTTGATCTTACCATACTGCCTGTCACAATTCCTCTTCTCACACACTGACCATGAGATTAGCTCAGCTTCTCTGAGGTTACTCAGTTGGTTGGAGCATGGTGCTAATAACACCAGGGTTGTGGGTTTGATCCCTGTATGGGCCATTCTCTTAAGAGCTGCATTTGATGATTCTTGTGGGTCCCTTCCAACTCAAAATATTCTGTGATTCTGTGATTAAAAAAGGAGCAGCCACCCTTTTGGTGGTCCCTTCAAACCAGATCCCTGGTGTGATCCTGCCTCAACACTTGGTTTCCTCTTACAGCTCTGCTCTTTTCCTCCTCCATCTGAGAGGGTATGAAGGAACTGCACTCTCTTCTCCTGTGTCTAAGCCCTAAGAACCACTCTGCTGCTCTTTAGTTTGCAAATGCATGCTTTATAGCACACTAAAACAGTTATGGGACTGTTAAAAAGGGGGCTCAATTAAAAGAATTTCATTTGCATGAGTCTGAACAGCTTGCATTGCAAAATTAATTTTCTTGTGCTAATCTGCAAAGGGCCAAAGGGTCCTTCATGTCAAGAAAAATGAGATGATTGTTTATCCTTCAGACCTGTGGCCAGAATCAGTGGGGTAATGGCTTACCAGGGGCTGCTAGATTTCCCCTAGTATAAGTTTCATCCTTTTAAAACTACCCTCTGGGATTTTTTTTCAAGACTCACTTCTCTTTTATTAATTCTAAATTATTTGTCTTGTTGTCTTTCAGTTTATATACCTTCTGCCAAGCTTCTTAAAAAATCAAATTGAATTTGTTCCTCTTTCAAGTTAGGGATGCAGGGAGAGTGAGAAAATAATTTGATAATATTCTACATGTTACTGATTAGCTCTAAAATATGTATTATCACCACAGTTTTAACCACAGTGCCATTCATAATCCTAATGAAAACTTTTTATTAAAAATTTCACCTATGTGCAATTTAGCCAAGGACAAATACCCGTGTTGGTGTTAAGGAGAATATAAATCCTAGAGAAATTAGACCACTGATGAAACTCAGTCTGTGTGAAGCTGCCTAAAACTGTTTGTGGTACTGTGGAGCAAAACAGGGTCTCCTGGGAAATTGCTCAGTGTGTCAGAAAAAGCGTGTGGTGTGTGTGTGAACTACTGTTCTGGAGACATTAAAGACCTCCAAGATAAATTAATGCAGCCCAGACACTATGCCAGCCTCTCTGTGATAATTCTGACACATTTCCTTTACCCCAAAGGAGAACCACACTCATTTAGTCAAATGTAATTTCTCCTCTGATTGATAGTTGTTGCATTTAGAGATTAAAAATATCCCAAACCTACAACACTTCAGTTGTTGACATCTTAGCACAAGCAGCAGGCAGTCATAAAGCCTCAGATTAATAGGGCTTCAGGGCAGATTTGCTTCATTCTGACAGTTTCTGTTTCATTCTGTTGTGTTCCTCTGTTGCCATAAGGTTTGAGTTTACTAATTCATTTTTAATAAACAATAGGATTATAATGTACAAAATGTAAATAAGAAACACAGGGTACACAGGAAAATTACTGCCAACAGTTGTCCACAGTTTTGTAGAAAATAACATGGTTTTGTCTCTCTTAAACATTCTTAAGGAACTGTTTGTTTAGGATTTACTATTAGCATGATTAGTGTTTGTGAATATTGAATATATAGTATAGTTTCCCCTATCTTTCTCAGAATTAATGTATTTTTTAGAATTGCAAATCCAAGGATATGAGTTTCGCTCCCAAAAAAATGTAGAATAACAGCAGATTTTTAATAATTAGATGAGAAATTAGTAATATTCTGATTTTTTTGTGTGTGTGTGTGTGATGTTTCTTAAGTTCAATAATTGTCTTAAAGCACATATCCAGATGCAGAATTCTCATCTTCTTACTGGTGAGAAATCAATTTTCCATACCTCTTCTCTGTGTAGATTTGGGGATCTAGTAAATAGAGCTGACTCTAATAGTGCTAATATTTCTTTATTTGGGATGGGTTTTTTTGGTATTAAAAAATCCTAAATAAAAGACAGTGGATTATGTGAATGAAAAATACCAAAGTAAAAAACAATTATTTTAAAGCAACCAGGTAGTAGTGTGGGGGTTTTTTGTTGTTGTTGTTGCTGTTTTTGCCTACGCAAGATACAATATATGAAATTAAACTGGGTATGGACTTAAAATTGAACATAAACTTCACATGATGATAGTTTTATTATTTAAGTGTACTGGGTAAGGCATTAAAATAACAGGTTTATGTTTGACACTGAAAGATTAGCTCATTCTCCTTTTTATACACACTAGTGTTGTCAGTATGACATTATCATTGCTTCCCATCTAATTGCTTGCTTCCAGATAATAAAACTCTCTTCTCATATACAAATATGTTATTAATTATTGCCTTTTTGCACAAAAAGCAGTTTTTTAACTCAGCATGAGCTTCAAAAGAGGAAATAATGGATGCTAGTAATGATAGACTGAGAAATCTTCTGTGTGGTGAGCAAGCATGTAATGCTTTCAGATCTCAGTGAGAAAATTCAGAGCGTTCTCAATGTGTGTGTGAGGGGGTTGTTTGTTTTCCTGTGGTGTTTTTTCAGTCTTCCAGTGCATCAACAAATCAGGTGGCATGTTTTTAACAGAATCCAGGGAGACATATTACTATGAAGATATGTGGTGATGCATCCTACAGGATTCAGCTATTTGACTTCCAGGAGAACCCCTCTCAAGAGCAAACCTTTATAAAAACAAGGAAGGAAAACAAATAACTGACCCAGATCACAATGTGAATACAGCAAACACAGTGAACAGAGAGCTGCCAAAAGAGGCCAATTTTCACACTGGCCAAAGAAAGCAGTCCATACACTTCAAGAAGCATTATTTTATTTATGAATTAGTAAAAACTTGATGCTTAGACATCAAACTTTAAAGAGGTAACTTGACACACAGTTGTTCCCTGAATACTCGCTGGTTAATGCTTTATCACCTAAGCACATTAGCACTTTGTAGCATTACCATGGACTATAAGGTGATAAAAGAAGTGAATTCCCCAATAGAAAAGTTGGAAACTTTCTCAAATGTTTTGGTGTGTACTGTGACTGCATCATGCAGAGCAATTCCAGATTCCTTAAAATATCAGTGTTGCTCCCCTCTGCTTCTCACCTGTGATCACATTCTTGTACTAAATCCTCCTTCAGACCACCCCATCTTTTTAACCAGCAATGGAGCACTTCCTCTGTACTATTCCTTAGGTCAGGAATGTAAGTCCTGATAAACTGTAATGATAGCTGCTGAAATGTCAATAATTGACAGAGAGTGCACGATTTTTGTGATGATGGGAAACTCAGTGCCTCTTTGTGGGAGAGAAACAGAAATCTGTTTCTTTTATTTAACTTTGCTGGTTTTTTTTCTTTCTGATATAAACTAAGTTGATGTATGTTTTCTTTTATGGTTACATCAGGACAATTGCATGCAGAACAAGAGTGTATCAAGGTTTATGTCTGTGTGAGGCAGAAAATACACAAAATTCAAGAGGTTTAGTCCCTTGTCCATGGTTTCTTGGCATCCTGATGCCGGTTGGGGTAGTCACGTCTGCTACAGCTTGGCTGGGTTCTTCAGAGTTATTCTTCACAAGTGAATCAGCAGTGCAGTATGTTTATACCAGTTCCAAGGCCTCTCAGACACAGCCAAACTGCTGTTATATGGTGAGTGGCACGTCTGACTATGCACGGTGTGGGCTGTGTTTTTCAGTTCTGCCAAGTGCACAAGAGCTGTGTGTACACCGCCTGTGTTAGCGCAGCTTCCTAATCATGAGCAAAAATATGGAAGGCTGATTCATTTAGGTAGGAGAACTTATACTATGCTTTTCTACCAAAAAAACACCCATAAAAGTATTTTTTGACCATCAAAAAGTAATCTAAAATTTGCTTTTATTGATGGAAAATTTAAATGATGAGACAAACAAAAACCTTTTTCTTTTAAATCTGAAAATTATTTAACAAATTATTCCTCCTACTTTTTAAAGCTACTTTTTGTTTCCTACATTTTGAATTTTTTAAACTTAAAACCAAAATAAAAATCCAGAAGGCAGAAACTTTCCATGGAAATTACTTTTGATTAGAAGTAAATTTTTTATGTCAGGCAAAGTTAACAGAAAAAAAGTTAGTTGTTCACAGAAAGGAGTCTAAACCAATCTAGAATATTTTAAAGACCCTGAATATATTATATTTACTCTCACAATATTTAAAAGTTGTTTCTGCAACCTATCAATAATTAACCTCCACAAATAAATAAACACCTTTTTTACAGAGATGTTTAATTCCCTAACATTAACCTCCACAAATAAATAAATACCTTGTTTATGGAGATGTCAAATTCCCTAACATGCTATTAAATGGCATGATGCCTTTGCACTGATACTGCTCTTCCCTCTGGTGTGACATTCCCATGGGCCACTGTTTATCAGTGTCTTTGACAGATGAATCAAGAGATAGGAATATGGAACTGCTGCCAGTAGAGAGCTCTGATTAATCCACTAGATGCATGTATGTTCCCATCTCACTAGCAAACCATTCTTACTCCTTTGCTCCTCTCACAGCATCTGCGACACTGCCTTCAGCAACCATTTCATTAGTACAGCTACCCTATAATCAATTGGGAAATCAGCTGATGCTTTTTTCCATGGAAAACTCCATCTATTTCACAATAAATTTGTACGTAACTGGGATGGCATTGCTGAACAAACAGAAGTGGATGTGTCTGCAGGAGAATATCTCTTTGACTAAATTGCATATAACATCCCAAATATTAGATAACAGAGCTAGCCATTCCCCCACTACGTGCTTACAATGTAAATCACCTTATAAAAGCAATAACATGCAAGCTACAGTGTTTGAAGAAATACACCTTGTATTTCCAGTGCAGTATAATGGAATGTTCAGCCTTGAACCAAAAGATACACTTGAAAATCTAAATCAGATGTAGAAGCTTTTCAATTTGGTTGGCATGCTTTAATTTTCCCCCATTATTCTGAGTTAAACAAAGGATCCAGATAATACAAATAAACCAAAAGCAGTAGGGATTTTTAATGTTCATTTTAGCTTGAAGTTTCATAATACAAATCCTTAAATTGTGTTAAATGTTTAATAACAACATTTTCTTGCATAATGCCTTTGATTTGTATTTCTCTATGATTAAAATATTTTCATGGGAAGTTCTCAAAGAAGTTTGGAAAAGTCAGAAGTGCATATTTATACTTTCAAAGAAGAAATTATTGTAGTGATATAACTGTCAAAAGATCAAGCACTACACTTCCAGAAAACATAGTGCTAAAATTTATATTAAAAGAAATAAGAACTGGTGTTAAAATATTTGAGTTGACTCTAAACTAACAAAACTCTTTTGCAATGAGGCTAGAGAGGAAAAAATTGTAATGAATGTCCCATGAGAAGGCCTGAAAAATATTTACATATTAATGTAGTAATGTATTTTTTTAAGATCACTTTTAATTTTGAAAATTTTCTGAAGGACATTTAAACTTTCTGACTGAAATTCTAATTTCACCAGATCTCAGAAAAAATCATATGACTGTTATGGAGCCAAGTTTTCTCCTCTCTCTGCTGTATTAACCTCTAATTTGTAAGGATGTTTTGGGATTTCATTCACTTGAATCCCAGTTTACAGCTTTCAACTAATTTTAACAGTCTTTGAATGTGTGGATCCTGTGTTGCTACAGGACAGGTTCTCTGGATTTGAGAATACAGAAAATTTAGCCTATTTTTATCTGAAGTGACTTTTTCTCCAAATTTTTTTTCATTCCTTCTGTTTTATTTTTCTCTGGAGTCAGCTGTGTAGCCAATGGGTTTAAATGGAAGAAGTTGCAGCTTCTACAAAAGCTCCTCAAAAAAAAGATTTTGCAATAAATTTTCGGATGAGGAACTGTAAGAAAGTAGTGGGCTACCTTACATATGAGCAACATGTTTAATCTCAAATGTTGGGCTTCTAAGATAAGCTGTTCCTTTGACTTAGTGAGATGACTCAGTTGTACAAAGTTATGTGTAACCTTCGCAAACTGATATACTTGAAGACTTTTTCTCTACCTTATATTTCAAGTTCTTAAATAAGTTCCATTCTTTCTTCAGTAAGAATTTGGTGGGAAAAGTTAGCATCTTTTACATATTAAGTAACCAAATCAAATTCTAAATGTCAAGGGCAGTTTCAATTATTGTAACTGAGTTGCATTGTTGAGAAATATGTGTAATATTTTCTACATTTCTCACCTACATAATTTCCAGCTGCAAACAGTTTCATAGATCATAAATTCCGGTCTTTGTATTTTCTACATTTTTTATCACTACAGTAGCATCAGGATTTGCATCTGAGCATTTTCATTTAGCAGAGACAATCCCTGCAGAGAATGTGTGATTTTTTTTCATGCAAATTGTTACTCTAAAAAAATAAAATTACTTTGGGACAAAGTTTGCCTACCAGGTAGAAGAATTTGATGCAAGTTTGTATAACTTCTGTGTTATTCTGATTATTAAGGTTTGCACAAGTTGACAGGTTTCTTTGCCTCTCCTTCCTCATCAAAAGTTAAATCCTGGCTTTTGTTGTGTTTTCTTTTAGTTTGAGATATCTACTTAAACACCTGCTTCAGTATTTTGAATGAAATTCACAATATGGTTCTTTCAGACACTGGGACATTAGAAATGCAGCACTGAACAGAACATCTCACATTATATTGTAAAAGGGAATTTAAAACGTCAGTTTACTCCGTCAGGTGAAAGTAATCCTATTCAGGGAAGCAATTAGAAGGGTTTACAGCTATTAGTTGTCTCAGGTCAGAATGATTAAAGAAAGAATCCTATTTATTTAAATAAGTATGGGGCATTATTATTATCTGTACTGCCACAGTTTAAGACTTTATTGCCACTTGACAAAATGGCTTTAAAAATTACTCCTCTATGCCAAATTATTTTATATGTAGTAGGAAAAAAATTCTTGTTTGCATAGAAGTTACTTGGCCCTATGTAATCCCAGACTTCCTTGTATTTGTTCCTATCTTAACCTACTTTTCCCTCACCCTTCTCATTTCTTCTTCTGCTTGAGTTCTCTTCAAATTCAAATGTGACTACAGAACGAAGTTGACAGCCTGCCTTTTGTACAGCACCATCTCCTAACTCAATGTGTTTCATAGTAGTATTTTCAGCTCATTTCAGCTGCTATTTAGGCAAAACTGTAATGCTCAATTTGTGATTGTTTGGGTGACAGTAAATGACACCAATTTTTTGAGAGAAGTCGATAAATACAGCTTGGAAGTATAATAAAAGTCAAGAAATAGGTGACACAGGAATACTTTCTTCTCTTTAATACAGTGCTGAACCGCTTACCTCAGAATAATTCTGGTTTTCACATAACTAAAATATAAAATTTGTATTTCTTTTTTAGTTCAAAGGAATCAAGATATAACATAAAAACTCAGTGAAAGCAAAGGTGCTTGTTGCTTTTATCTGAGTTACTAGTGGAAGTTAAAGTCTTGAAGGAGAAAAGAGTTTACTTTGACATGTTTACTCAGGTGAAAATTACAAGCTACCTTGTCTTGTCCTCACATTACTTGAACCCTGTAGTAAAGCCACTTAGTGCTTGCTGCAAGGCAAGCAGGGAGAAAGTAAGGACACAACAATTCATCACATTACATTGTATTCTGGAAGATATGGAAATAATGATGCAGACAATAGAAAGCTTGATGGATGGAAATGAAGAATTTTTTAGGTTTGGCATTTTGAGATGCCTGTGCTTCTGCAATTATCTTCAATTCATCCTACAGAGTCTGGCTTTTCCCATATTTAATAGCTTGGTGATTTTTCTTCTATTCTTGAGCTAACAGAAGTGATTCTAGCAAACTGACTAGCTGTTTTTCCAGCTGATTTTCTTCTAATGTCTGTATCTTGCAAGGAGAATCAAGCATTATGTGCTTGTACAGTTAAAGAGTAAGCAAGAAACTTCAGTTTAAACAGCTTACCTTGATGATTTCTAACAATCCACATATTAATTACTTTTGACCACAGGTATCTTCAGTATTCATATTCTTTTATTTATGTATTTGTTTGTTTATAAATCAATCCCCATTATTCTAATCAGAAGCCCAGAAGGCCTTTCCACCTGAAAAAAAAGCCGTAAGGAAATGCTCATTACAAGGTAGTATTTTGTACAATTCTTGATCACCATGGCTTGGTGGAAAGGAACAGTCCAAGTATACCTACAAAAATGGCAAATTTTCTGACCAACAGTTCTGACATTGTCAAATAACTGTTCATTTCTTGATTAACACCACTTTATTGAATAAGTTTCTCTCACTTATATTCAATTATGAACAGAGGCAACTGTTTCAGGAAATAGTAAAAGGCAGAGGATAGAGGAATTTTCATTTTCCTAAACTCAACAAAGAGGACAGAGGTCACACATTCCTAGCTCTTCCCATGCAGGGAAAGTACTACAACTATTTAAGTCACCTTCTCACCAAGTAATAGATTAAAGAAATATTTGCTGACGAGAGAGAAAAACAAAGGGGAGAGGTAAACATTTTTTTAAGATGACATCTAAGATTCACTTTTCTCAAGACTCTTCTAAATTGTTTTCCTTCTGATTTTTCCAGTCTAGTGAAATAAAAAGAAGGAAAGATACTGACAAAGCAGAGGAAAAAAAATTGTATTATTTTGAATTTTATCTCTTTACTTTATAAAATCTGTGAAAATAAGTCCAAACCTTAACACAAACTTAAAAGAAAAATAATGATTTTGTCCCCTCTATTAAAGGGAGGGGAGGACAAAGAAATCTTGTGGAATCTTCATCTTGTCATGCATTTTTGATCCAATTCCTCTGTAATCAGTAGCAGTCTTCTCTTGAAAGCTGAAGTATGCCTTGGCCAGAAACCTAATTAAAGTCACATTGTACCTGAACTTTGCCCTCCAGCATTTTCACTTCTTTTCAGCAACGATGCCACTCTATTAAAATGATCTTAAAAGTAAGGGTTTGGTCAGCTATGAAGACGGAGTCACAAAAGGAGTGGTTGTTACTGCAGGAAGTGATTTTATGGGCAGCATTGCCCATCACACGATTTCAAAGATCACCACTCAGAAAACTTTGGAAGACTTCAAAACTGAATATATGTATATTTGTATAGAGTTAATTAGAAGGTGTTTTGGGAAAGACTTTCATTTAAGAAATGCTAATTCATCTGATGAGTTTTACATGGTTTATGAGGATTTTTTCCCTAGGTTTGTTTCATTTTCTGGGACTTTTTTGCATTTATCTCTTGCTTCAATTCTCACACCTGATTTATCCATCCATTTCTAATCATCTTATCTTCCCTCTAATGCCTTTATTTTCTTCTACTGACCTCTTTAACGGCAATTCTGTTTTGCTCTTTTTATAACCATCTCATGTCTCTTTACTCTTCCACCATTAAAATCAGTGGATACATCATATTTTTGCAGTTTCTCTTCTCACATTCTTCTTTATTTAAAAACTTGTCCTGAACTGTTCTTATCCACCCAGAGTATTCTTATTTTCCTTTGACATCATTGTCCTGAATGGCATTAAATTCCATCTGTATATCATCATTAATTCAAAAATGTTCTAATCTTTCAGTTCTTTCTGTATAATACCTCTGAAGCAACTCCTTTGATGGCTGCCTGCAAAGTGAACTCCTGTCTAGGTACTGAAACACCATACCACCTACGCTTGATTTTTGGGTTTTTTCCCCCCTGGGATTTATATAAAATCCTGCTGCGAAGTTTTATATTCTCTGTTACCAAGGCCATAAATGCTTCCTTGTTTTCATCTACTTCCTCAAATTTACCTTTCTATAACTTGCCTAAAAAGGCATTACTTTTAAGGACATCAATCACAATTTCTCACTCTACTTACCATTCTTTATTGTCTACCAAAAATTACCTGGAACATATGATAAAACATTATCTCCCATAATTTTCTGGCTAAAAACTGTAATAAACAACTTCAGCACTATTTAATTGCAAGTCCATGTGTTGCATTGTTATTTGTCAAAAAACAAATTGGTTTTATTTTCTTTTGTTTTCATTTGTCAAAATTTTCTCCAGGAAATATGATATTATTTAGATAGTTTATGTTTCAAAATCATTGATTGCTAGGGCAGAATGTATCCATAATTTATATCTTATTCTTCTCATACTTCTTGTTTAAAGATTGGAATGCAAGCTCTGTGGTACGCAAGTTTTTAATTATTTTACACCAGTGCAGCTCTGTGTCCTGTGATGCCGGTTCAGAGCTGTGACATTTAAGTACCAGAATCAATTATAAAGAGTCAACAGAAATGACAGATTTTTTTTTTTTTTTTCTGTAGAAAAAGCCCCAGCATTATACTCACCAATAGCCTTGATAACTTTCTGTTGAGGAGTGACAACCCAGGAGCTTTAGTTCCTAGAATAAGAACCAAAAAACAGCACTAATGTATGAGACTACCTTGCACAAATCCTGTCACTCTGCTGCAGTACGCATTTCTTTTAATTAGTGGGAACTTCTACCACACTCCAGCTTTTTACTGCTTCACAGTTTTGTCTTTTGAATTTTACATGACAGTGAGGATTATTTGCAGGCACTTTCCTGGTTATCTTCAGAAGGCCCAGTGTTCTCTGAAACCCGCAACACCTACTAGCAGGTGACACTTCTGATATACTCCCTTCAGCCCTGGAAACCTCCTTTCCACAATTTTTGTTAAAATGAAAATGTCCTCTTTCACAAGGGAAGACTTCCAGATATCATTCTAAAAGATAAATATAGTTGTACTTGTCATTTGAACAAACATTATTTCCCTTTTAGGTGGTATCAACAAGATCTCTGACTAGCGGAAAGCAAATTGTGGATGGAATTTCAGTTATGGTTTTATTAATAAAACTACATATTTTCATGATAAACAGCCCAAATTACTGCTTCATATCTGAAGCATCTTAAATGGTAGAGTATGAATTTCGAGAAAATTGTCCTCTATGGAAAATCTTTGAACTATGGCACTAAGTAGACATGATGAATCAGAGAATTGCCAAACCTTGTGCAAATCACATCAAAGAGCAGCCAAGTAAATCAAAACTAAAACAGGGAAGAACATCGTCTGGGGACAAATATATATAATTTATTTGAATATTGAGTTTACAGAGGAATAAATTAGCCTTCATTTAGATCGAAAAACTATTCCATTGGCAAGAAAGATGGGCAAGATTACCCTGTAACTTCTGTTCATATTGCTGAAGCAAATGTCAAGGTGTCTTACAAAATTTCATTGATCTGAAAATATATTAGAGGGATCTGTCACCTTCTGTGGAATCAATAGCCTTGAACAATATTCAAAAAGTGTTTTGACTGTTCTGTGAGTTTTTTAAATCTCATTTTGAAAGCGCTATAATTTGGCCTATCATTAAATTTCAATCTTGTCACTGTGGTCAGGGGCGGAATCTTCAGAAAGAATTTGAAACCTAAATCAAGATTAAGAATTAAATGGAAAATTGTTCTTATTTGACTTCAATTCTACATAACAGCTAGATCTCATGCCAATACATAACATAAGGCTTATTTTCTCCACCAGTGGAGAGCTTATGACTTTCATTACTTTCATGACATTTCAAACCTCTAAAGTTAAGAACACTTATAAATATATATGTCCTCATGAGACACCCTTTCTAAGTTAGAAAATAAATATTTCTCATTTCCAATTCAAATGACCATAAAACTATAAAACATCTCTGTGTCAAGTCTAGTCTTATCTTTGAAAGTTAATTCCATTCTCCAGAAGTTTGAAAGAAGTTCATAATAAAGACTTAGATATATTGACTTTTTCTATAGTTGAAGTACTTTAAAAATGCCTACAAGATATTGAATTGCAATTCCTATTTTCAGGAAATGATATGGTACTTGGGACATCAAGACTACAATTCTTCTGCCTAGATCGGTGACTGCAACTCATACGTAGATACCTTAGGAAAAACACAAAAATGTTCTCTAAGATCATGAAAAAAAAGATACCATATCTGAAAAATAAGCAATATTCAAAATTATTCAGATCAAGTCAAGCTAACTACATCGTAAAAATATTTATTTGTGCATGGAATGATAACATCTTCTGTTTTGCATATGCATCTTATTTTACAGAAACAGAACTTGTTTGGTCCCAGGGTATGAGGGATTGATCCCTGCTTGCAACTGAGCACCCACCAGCCAATTGTTCACTCCCCATCGCCAGAATGATGGGGAAGAGAATTAGAAGGGCAAATGCAAGAAAAAAATCACGGATTAAGATAAAGGCACTTTAATACATGAGTGAAAAAAACCACCCAAAATCCAAAAGGTGATGGAAATGCAATTATAAACCAGCAGACTAATGGCAACCTGTCTCTGAATAATGGTTACTTTGGAAAAACTCAGCCTGCCTTCCAAGTTTTATAACTGAGCATGATGTTATATGGTATGGTATATCCCTCTGGTATGTTTGGGTTCACTGTTCCAGCTCCTTCTAAGCTCAGGCTGACACACAGCCTGCTTCCTGGGGTGGGGTGCAGAGTGGGAAACAGAGAAGGCCTTGATGCTCTGCAAGTAATGTTCAGCAATAATTAAAACAGGTATGCTACCAACCCTCATTTACTCACAAATCTAAAATGCAGGACTGTAGAGGTGCTGAAGAAAGTTAGTTCCATCCCAACCAGACTCAGTACACAGACCCACCATAACAAAAAAACCCCACCTAATAAATAAAAAAATTAAAATTTATTGTTAAGAGGTAAGGTTCTTTTGTTTGTTTTCTTCTGCTTCTAAGATAATGCTGTTCTTATTAATTCAAGTTAGAAAGAGAGAAACTATAAGCATTTAGGAAACATTAAAATATTTCTTAAATAAATGTCACAGTACTCTCAAAATAACTTTATGTTAATAAAGTCATACAGACATTTCTGCCCTAAAAGGGAGATTCGTCTCTTGGGTAAATGTTGTCAGTGTAGTCACTTAGATTTTCCTGTAAAAATAGTACAGATAAGAATGTAGTTCTGAAACACAGTTGACCCATCCTGCCTTAACCATTTGACAAACAGTCTGGCCTTCAGGTGATCAGCTCTCTATGGCCTCTGGATCACTCTTTAGGAGGTGGAAGAGATACATATTATGTAGAACCACAACCAACTCTTATGAAAGACACGTCTGCTCTCCTTAGAACCTGCATCCCAGTACTGTTTGTCTGCTGAGATGTAGGCTGCCTGTGATGCCAGGGAAATTATATTTCCTATGACTGAATGCATCACCACTAAAACAAATGAATGAAAATTACCATCTTAGAAGAATATAGAGAAAATTGAAATACAAGCCCTACTCTGGGACAGGAAATACTGGTGTAGGGACACAGGCTGGGCCCTGCCTGACTGGCAGCAGCTCTGCAGGGAGGAATCTGGAGGTCTTGGCAAACACAAACTGAGCATAAGCCAGCTGTGTGCCCTGGCAGTCTGGAGATATTCACAGGGGCACAGACAGGGCACCAAAGGGAGGAATTATAGTGCTCTGCTTGGCACTTGTTAGATCCCATCTGAACACTGTGTCTAGTCTAAACTATCAAGAAAAGCATAATACAAAACCTAGGCATTCTGCATCCAATATTCAATATTTTTCTATTGGTACATTAAACTTCTAATTGTCTGTTTGAGAATTTTTGTATCTGATGACTTCTTTCCCAAACCTTAAGGAGGCCTCTGAATTGGCATATTAGATTTTGGGCATATTAGTAAATTAAGATCTCCAGCTCTTTACCTAAAGTTTAATGAAACAATAATTTTTTTCTTAACATGGAAAAATTGCTCATAGTCATCAATGAAGAGAGATCTAGGATCCTTTCATTCACCACAAGTCAGAAGAATATTAACAAAAATGACATTTGTAGTGAACCAGGAGCCTGAGATCTTGATCAGTTTTTTGCAATACAAGTAGAGCTAAGAGTCCTTTTGTCATCTCATTAAAAAGAGTTGCGTTCAGATGTGTTTGCTATAGGCAGCCAAAGGAGTTTCACTGAAGAGGAATGCATCATTCATTTATATGTGCCAAATTATACAGGTATTTGGAACATGGATATCTTCATAAAATCCTACCATGTTCTGCAGCCCAATGTCTGTGAATATTTTATAAAAGTAGACAATAAAACTGTTATTTCCTATTTCCTAACTTCTAAACTGCACCCACTGGTGCTGTGGAATATGTTCTGTCACTACCTGAACACATGGGACGAAAGGCAGTCTGGATAATTTGGATTCGTCCAGTATCTCTCACAGTTGTATGAGCAAAAGTTCTTGCAGAAGGATAATTTTATCTCCTGCTAATTTCTTTCTCCCTTTTTTATATCCATGGTAAGGTAAGGCAGGCTAGATATCCTTAGAATATTAGGAGTAGTTAGTTGCCTGTTGCTTATCCACAGCAGTGTGCATCCATTCTGTCTCCTGTTTCCACCCCAATCATTTGTTCCTTCCTGCAGACTAAAATTCTTTTTCTATGTGGTCTGTATTTACAGAAGAAAGAATGAGAACAATTTCCACTATTTATCTCATTATAATTTCACTTGTGTCTGAATAAGTAACAGTCTGGGCAACCTTCATTCCTCCTTTCTTGATTCAGTCAGAGATGTCTTTGAGATAGGCTTGTATGAAGATACTAACTGGTTGATAATTTTTTTAAGATAAAGAGTGTTTCATTTAAAAATGTCATTTGTGAAACTCTCTTCTCTCTGCAGAACAAAAACCTTTGAAATTTAAAGGACAGACCAAAATATTCTCCTGATTACTTCAAGGCTCCAGGGAGTTGCCTGGGGTGTTTCATAACCCAGAGAAACCTTTTTGTTATTATGTTTGCAGACTCACAATTCTCTTCCAAGACTCATTTCATTACCTTGCAGAACTGTTATATCTGCCTTTGTTATCTAAGTAGCACTGTAGTGAAACTTATATTTAAAATATTTCAACATTAATTGAGCTCTGAATTTTGATAATCTTCAATACAGCACTAAACTTGGTATGTCTGGCTTTTTGCCAGATGTTCTCAAAATGGTACTGAAGTAGATTTTTAAGGGCTAGATATTTAAAATAAGAGGGTTTTGCAGGTGTCCAGTTTATTTTTTATCTTTTTACACACTTATAAAGCTATTTATTCTCTCCAGCAATGAATAAGATAGTTTCATTAATTATTCTCCCAAAGAAAGCCTCTGAATTCGTTAATGCCATGTTCATATATTTTAACTTTCTGTTGGAAAATTAATTATTTTTTATATATATAAATCCGTAAAGTTTTTATCTTATCACCCAATTAATAACTCAAGCAAATGGCATCTCATAATTATTTAATTTCATATTAGGAATTGCTTAATTTTTGTGAGTGGTTTTATTTTATTTCAATAAATGTCACAATTTCAAGAGAATTTCTTTATATTACACTCTTAATATCTTCTCATTATAGACCTATTTAAATTTATTTAAAATGCAATTTGTAGCAGATGTTTCTTAACCTCAACAGCTGTGACAAACCTTCTTTGGCTCACCAAAAAATTTTGAAATAAATTAAACACTCACCATCCACCATGTATTAACTCTAATATAGAGTAGATGATAAATGGCATATTTTAGTGATGAGAAAACTGAGACACTGGTTATTTATGGTAATTTAAAATCTTGCAACACTTTTTAGGAAAATGAGAGTGTTCAGGTAGATTAAAATTGGCAAATTCCAATTTCACTTGTAGATTCCAAGCTACATTTTGTTTTCCCTGGTATTTTAGTGTGTAAAATGGAAGTTATTGTTTTTTATTTTATACTTTCTGACCTAATACTTTGTTCAACACATTGGAGTGGTGAGTGGCACTCAAAAATAGCTGTAGCCAGCCTGTGAGTGTGCTTCACTCAGCAAGTAATTAACTTGGAAAAGTCTTCTGGCACAATTTGCCTTTCTAGGAAGGAAGGGGGACTGGAAAAAATGAAAAACTTCATCAGGGTGGAAGTACTGTAGCTAATAGCTGTTCAGAAATCTTTAGCTGAGATTATGACATAAATTACCATCACTGCTTCCTGTGGTTTTGTAATGTATCTTTGTGATTTTAGTTAGTTAATATGACTTCATAATTTCCTAATGATCCTGCTGTGGTTTAAAATAATATTTAATCCCCACATTTCAATCTTTAAAAGGCACATAAAACAATTCAAATTTCTCTGTTTTCAGTCACTCAGAGAATTAGACTTTTTGTTGTTGTTTCTTGAAGCCAGTCTTGTTTTATTGCTATAAATTTCTCACTCTGTTCTGCCTAGCCAGAATTTGGGATGTTAATTTTTTTTCCAGCTTTTTCTTTTGCCTTAAGCATCTTCTGAATCCCACAGCAGAGCTAAAAAAGGAGGAGAAATTATGTACAGGTTTGTCATACCAAAGAACAGTGGGATTTGTTTTTGATTTTAGTCTTTTTTTTTCCCCTTAGGCCATCTGACCCTATATGAATTAGCTGCAACAGTGATAGGAATAGACTGGTATAATTTTTGGTATAAAGTGTATATGGAGGTCAGAGAACAACAGATATCCATAGAGTAACATAAAGAATGTGTTTACTTTTTACCCAGCTGTGTATATCTTCCCATATTATTTATTAACAGCACATTATAAAGTTTCTTGCTGCTTACTCTTTGGATTCCTTTTGACCCAAACATTAATCTTTGTAATAACATGAGTTATTTACAATAATCTCTGTCATAGCCTAGGGTATATTTAGAATTTCTTACTGTAGTGAAATTATATCTTTCTATTGCTCTTTGAACCACTAAGAAAGAGTCCTACAAAGAGCTGGTCATCCTGTCTTCCCATTTCAGTGAACAAAGTAATAAATGGTGCCCTCCTGACTTTGAAATCTGACATGTAAACCTGGGGAAGTTTAGCTGTTGCCACACATCCCTCAGATGCCCAATCCCAGCTCAGTGATATCCTTTGTCAATTTTTCTACTACAGTTTCAGTAGTATTTAATTTAGCAGCATTTTGAAAATTCAAGTTTGGGATGTTAAAACGGAAATGCATACCAAAATTAAATAAGAACCTACTCTGAGACCATTTGTTAATTTTCATACAGAGTCAAACAAAACTCTTCAGTTCATCCTTCATCTTAAGTGACCAGGATATGCAGAGGACAGTAGTGAAATACTTAACAAAGTGCCTTGGGGGCTGAACTAGATTTAGCCTTTTGGTCATTATTTCATACCTGTTGTGCGGAGGCATCATAGAAGTTTCTTCTATAATGAGATTGGTTTAGGAAGAAAATGTAGGTAATATGAACAATGGCATGCTGAAAAACTCAAACACGTATGTCCATATAGTCATGTTTATGTAAATGTGAGAGTCCTCTCTAAAAATGCTTCCATGTGTTTTAATGTTTTTACTGAGAGTTAAGATATATAATTTGCTTCCAGTATTGACTTCTTATAGGAAAGAAGAAGTGCTGGATTGCTTTTGTTAAAAATACTTAAAACCTCACTGAATAGTTGCTGTTACAAAACTCCTTTGATTTTACACTTTTCCTTTCACAGTGTGTGGCTCTGTACTCTATTTCACAGGGCAATGCTCTGTTGAAAGCTGTCACTCCAAGAAGCAGTGTGATAGTTGTCAGTGATATCCAAAGAAGACTGAATAATATATACATTTTTTTTTTCAGTGTGTCCTTAACACATCGACTTTCCTGGCTGTGGGAGCTCAGTAAAAAGAGAATCAGCATAAGGTGAAGCATATCTCCTGCTGGGTAGCCAAACTGCATGACATCTCATACTTCATTAATGGTGCTTCTCATACCAGCCGGTCAATGGATCATGAAAATGAATCAGAAGTATAATGGGGACTTTTTTCCAGTTGTAGCAGTCATAAACAATTATGAACTCCTGGCTCCTACTCTTTCAATACATAATGATTTCATTGCTTTTTCCTTATCCATAAGAGAAACATGATATAATGTTTAGAGTTGAAGGAGTGAGGAAAGCACTAGGAACCTGTTTGTTTAACAGGTTCCTTATTTTGGTTAGATACTTATCCTGTCTGTGTTTCATTTTATAATGTTAACATGACATTCTATATTATAATACAGAAATAAAATTCTTCCAGCTATACACCACCACAAAGCTTTCGCCTCTTACCAAACTTAAGACGATAATTTATGATGTCTCTCTTTTTAGTTTTCTGATTTAAAGGAAAGGAAAAAGAGGCCTTAGGGGAGCCAGGGTTTTCAATGTGAATACTGACTTCTTGAAAATCTAGTTTGTTCAATTATATTCAGGTATAATGAAACTGGGAAATAAAATCCTAAGAAAAAATGCAAGGTATTAATACAAATACAAAAGAATATAGTACTTCCTTACATATCTAAAACGTCTCTCTTTCCTGCACTCTTTTGCTTGATCTTCTCAAGCAAGAGAACTCTGCTAGTATCGGTCCAGATTTAACTAAATTGTCTTTCAATATTGTCCTTTTCCTTACAGCCCAAAATTTGGGATCAGATTGGCTCCACCAGAAAATAATCATCAGAGAAAGAATGCTGCTTTTCTTTGTGGCATTAGCTTCTTCTTTTCTATAACTAATCATACATATAGCTAGTGTCAACACAGCTGACTATAACCAGTCATACATATATATGAGCCTCCTCTTTCTGTTGCCTCAATCGTTCAACTGCAGGAATTGCACTGTCTTTCCTTTCTGATGGCACAGCCTTTCAGAGAGTAGGAAATTATACAANGTGGGCAGTACACAAAATTAAGGCTTTCACCATAGTAGTGAATGTGGGTTTAGCCCAACTCATTGTGTGAAGCACTGCCTGGTAAACACCTGGGAGCTGGACTGTACACATGGCCATGTGTACTAGCCTATGAAGATTTTCCTCTATGATTAACTATCATATGAATTTGGTGTGCATGCAGATCCATGGGAAATAAAATCAGTTTTAACACTCAAGGAATTGAGGCATTAAAGAAAGGTTTTGCAATTTTTGGACAGAGTAGATGTTGTTTTTATTTTCTGGAAAAAGGAGAGAGGAATCAACTAATTATGTTTTAAGCATCAACCAATTGATTTTGTCTTTTTTACTTTTTCCTAAGTCTTCTTTCAGACCTTCTTTCTGGTGATCACACTTCAGTCCTACTTAATCCTCTACGCTCTAGTGAGTTCAATTTCTGGAGTAGGATTTGGAGTTTCAGATATTACAAGGTTCCCTTGTCTGAAATCAGCAAAGGAAATGTCTGCCACAAAAGAAGGAATAGCTTTTATGCACTTTTCCTTTTCTTAACTTCAGCTATGTATATCTAAATATTATAAACACTACATAATCTATGCTATTGTTCTTTTTTTTCCCTCCTCTGCTTCCTTAGCTCTAAAAGAAAGGTTATATCCTGTCTACTGAGATTATATGTTTATCAGTCTACATTGTATTTGGATTAATATAGATGTGGCTTTTTTCCCTTTGGTTAAAAGAGATGTGCAGCCTGCTGTTTGTTTTGATTCATCCTTTTCCTCTGTTCACCTCAAAGGTCTGAATCTTATCATTTACCTTCCATACTAATGTAACAGCTTTTCAGCCTAGTAATCAAATACTTGACTGAACATCGTGTATTCTTCTCTTTATCTTACATGAGATATAAAAAGCTGCATAACTACAGGCCAAGCATATCTTTCACACTGTTAATTCTTATCAGCAACTACAGATCTTTATAAGACTGAGTTCTGCACTCGGAATCACATACTGAAAATGAAAGCACCACTTAATGTACTTTTCAGTTTTACTGTGAATGAAGAAAATAATAGCCAATATACTTCAAAGATTCACATTGTCAAAGATCAGCAGAAATTTTTATGACCAGCTGATAAGAAATGGAAAATCTACCTTTTAACTTTGAAATTAACTTGGAGACCTACATCTTCTCTCTGCTCTTTTGTTACTACATTATAAAAAAGAAGCAATCAAAGAACAAATCTTTGTAATGAAATAACTCCAGGAATTTCTTTAGCCAGAAGTAACATTTTCAAACACATCTAAATGATTTAGAAATTGTAAGAAACTTTCACTTACAGATTTAAGGTTGAGGGAAGTTTTAAAATGTGAGTTAGATATCTGTGAGGCTGTGAAATTCTCAGAGGCTGAAGGAATTAAATCTTATGGATCTCAATATTCAAAGCAGTCATTGTTATGTTTATAAAGAATTTACCTTTTTATTTTCTTCTAGTATACTTTAGTTATATTTAAAATATTGTTCTACATTGGTCATTATTTCTGAGAATTGTGTTAGGGAGTTTTTATGCATTTCCTATAAATGCGTTTCCTTCTTTTTAGTTTATTTTCATGAGTCTGTCTTCTCATTGAAAAAAAAGCATTAGTAGAAAAATATTATAGGTAGTTTACAATTTAAATAGCTGCAATCTTTAGACTACTGAGAGCATGAGAAAGTAAATTCTGACTGTTATGACACTTCACTGTCAATGTCTTGCAGCTCTGTATGACCAATGCTTAATTTAAAAAATATTTTAAAACTGATTTTGAATACTGAATCAATTGTGCTGTGATAGTCATCTAAGAAACATTTTTTTCCAAATATTGCACTCCCAGACAACAATGTTCCAATGAGATTTCTGACAGCATTATTTCTACTTACATAGGAAGTTGACTATTTTCACAGTTTTATTGTTTTGTGCGGTGACTCTTATCACTACTGCCATTCAGAGTGAAGGACATTCCATGGGACTAATTATTGTCATGTTCATTACACAATGACAAAGAGTAGACTTCAAATATTGATTCTTTACTGCATCTTGGAAGATAAATTTTTGTTATAAGGATTGCTCTTGGTGCTTTCTTGCAGCAGTTGCTGCTTGCTGAGTTGTTTCAAAGCAAAGTACTGATTTCAAACTTTGAAAAATTTCTCTTCCTTTCCTGTGTCTAATTTTAATCACTCTGCAAAATCAACATGTTTTGATAATTTAGTGAATGAAACCATAAATATTTAATCTTATTGTGAACCGGTGAAAATTAGCCTAGCTCCATTCACTTCCATAGAGCTAGACAAGTTAAAAATAATTTAAATTTCAGACTATCTTCAATTTGGAAAAGTCTAAAAGAATACATGTAAAGTTACATTGTTGAATTGGAACAAATCGTTGAATCATGACTTCCATGTAAGGAAAATAACCCCTTCAGGAATTATCAATTTTTCAAACAGCACACATAGACAATGCTGAAATAGATACATTCATAAATTGCAAGGTGATTACTCTACAAAGCTTATCTGTAGATAGAGCATTTGATGAAGCTTTGTGATCTGTGAATGATTATGAAATATATTTGCATCCCCCATAAAAGAACAGCACATTCTCAGACTGGAATAATGAGTCTGTAGTTGCAAGTATAGCCCAAACTTTGATATTTACCCAATAGCTGGAGAAGGACTATGGACAATGAAAAGCACACCATAATGTTATAGTTCCTCCAGAGACACAAGTAGTAAACCCAAGATAATGCTGCACCAGTAAAATGTGATTGTGAAAAAAAATGTTAACAACACTAAAAAAATTAGCAATGGACTGTAAATAGTAATAATTATGTGATATACAGTCTAAGGAAACCCATAGTTTGCCTGGAACAGGTTCAGACAGGTTTCTTCAACCTAAAGTTCCTGCAAACACCATAGAAATAGAAAATAATCCTACATATACGTGAAATGTTTTAGTCAAGTTAGCCCATGTAGTGTAACATGCTCTAAAGTGTTCTAGACCATAGAAGAAATTGAGCATAGTGTTCAACAGAGAGCATGACACAACATAATGATTATTTTGTCTGATTATCTTTTTTTTACAAGCATCCCCTACTTTTTATATTATGAACTGAACTGATCTATGTAAGAATAATTACCACCATATATTTGGTCTTACTTCATTTGCGACATTTATACCTGCCCTGTTAAGAAGTGCTTTTGTGATTTTTACATCATATTTTTGCTGTCTCCTTTATTGTTTTGGCTTTTTTTTGTCATTCACATTTTAGACAAGACAGATACTAATGATTCTATTGTTTATCTCTGTCATTGGCACAATAGCGACTTTAATGAAAACAAGGATAAAACTTGGGCACTGGTAATTACTCCAATCACATTTTCCACATTTTCCACACAACCCAATATAATTTACTGCATCTTTATACTGTGTCCTTCATGTATTCACATCACAGTGAGAAATACACAGAGCTGCCACTAAGCATAAGTCAAGCTGAACAAATGGGGTTTTAATTCTGACTGGAAAACACAGCCAATCCACTGTTCATGATCTCATATGGAGGGGCATTGCAAAGGCATGCAGTAGTTGAACTAGTGGAATCAAGCTGGTTGGGAGGAAGACATTTGAAGATGAAGAAAGAGTATAATGAGAATAGGTTGTATAAATCTATAGTACAGTGAATATAAATTTATATGATCAAAAATACGACAAAAAAAAAGTCTCTGAGGCCAAGTTAGTGAAACAACTAAAATGCCCAAGACAAAGTTTTGGGATGTTTAGGAAAACCTGGAGAGCAGCTGATTTTATTAATTAACAACTGGAAGATAAATAAGGACAAGTGGAACAAAATGTCAAGAGGGCTTGTAGCTTTATCACAAATGATAAAAAAAAAAAACCTAATGTGAGAAGATTTTAAAAAAACCCCTCTATTTATAATTTATTACTTGGTGCCTTCAGATCTTAGTTTTATTTATACCTGTAATTGACATCATTTAAGTAGAACAGAATTTCTCTGTAGCTGTCAAATATACATTTTATACACAACTTCCCAATGTGTAAGATAATAGAGAATTTGAAAAATTTTCACTGCTGTGTTCCTTTTATGTACTTTATTTTCCTGCAGGATTGTAGAATTCTAGCACAGGCAGCAATCTGTAGCTTCATTTTGAATCACCTGCTTTATGCAGTGCTTTTGTACAATGGATTACATTCTGGGCCCATTGAAATTAATGACAAAATGGACCTTGCCTTCTGAGTGGTACAGATTTTACCAATAATATTCTCAACAGTATACATACATCTGTGTAAATTTAATTCTCTCATTAGCAATGGATGAACCACAACAGGCTCACTAATATGCTTCAGATAAACATCACAAAAATTTGGCTGCCTATCCAACTATCCATACTAATTGGCAAATACGTAGGAAATCTCTGGAGAATTGACTCTCTCAGGAAATTTCTAGTAATTACTACATCTGTTCAAGAGAGGAGCTATCAGGATTTTGGCAGTTCCATTAAAGTATTTTTCATAATCTAAAAGAATGAATACCATACAAATATTTGATCTAGAAAGAAAATATGAAGAATACATTTTAAAGGAAAAAAATAATCTTTGTATCATTTAGATAGTCAGATATTCACAATGACTTTGAACTGTTTCCTATCCTAAAAAGTTCTGGGAGAATGATTTGTTTAAAAGTCATAAACATTACATTTTTCCATGAATTCAACATTTTGTTTCTTTTTTTCCCCCAGGATTTTTCAAACATTATGTATTCAGGTCCACAAGTTAAAAATCATATTCTATAAGAAACAAATAATCTTTTTTTATGAGAGATTTTCATGCTGTTTTACTGCAGGAAATGACCCTGAAGATGGTGAATATCTACAGCCTAAAACTCATAATGCGCCCTTTTTTGGACAGTTTGGAGGATATTTATCTAGAGCTACATTGTGCAAAGTAATATGCATAACTTCCAATGTTATAGCCTCCTACAGACTATGTGTACATCTAATCCCTCTGAGAAACAATGAATTTAAATGTGAACTCTCTTCATATAGGTAAAAATGTTCAACAAAAGAATAATTTGTCTAGAATATTTTGTGACCCCTGTCAGTGGTAGACTGAGACCAGGCTGGACAAGTTTCTGTCAAGAAGATTCATGATCCACAGCAATCCTGTTTGGTGACAGTGAGAAGACTAGATCCCTTCTAGATCAATTTTAAGTTATCCTATTAATAAAATTAGTGATAAAGTTCTATGAAATCTCCAATGAATTCTCAGACAATCAGTTCTGACAATAACACTCATTACACTACAAATGGAGGCCACTCATTATTTCACAGAGATTATAGTTCTGCCTCGAAATTTCCCTTCACATTAAGGAGCATCCATATTAACTGTTAACAGTGGTCAGATACTAACATAGTAGAGATGAGTACCTGATTTCAATAATTTATTTGGAAATTTAGATTTGCACACTGCCCAGTTCATTTTACTATATCAGCTTCCACTTTTTGCCATATCTTCCACAAAGTGCCATATCTGCTGCTTTAAACATCCATCCAAATTTTTAACTACTGTCAATAAAAACAGCTGAAAAATAAATCTTTTGCATACTAAGACAACCATATAAAATCTTACAGGCAACTCAGAAAAATGTAACAAATAGTATTGTCACAACAAAGACAAGAAATACTGAGCATTTTCTGACCTCCAGCTCCCTGGCATGAACATCAATGCACACAGACATGGGCAACAAACACGAGGAGCTGGAAGGCATTGGACAGCAGGAAAACTATAACAAATTTTCATCATGGAGACATTGTGGAATGACTCTCACAACTGGAATGCTACAATGGATGGCTATAAACTCTTCAGAAGGTGTCAGCAAGGAAGGACAGGCAGTGGAGTAGCCCTGTATATTAGGGAAGGGTTTGAGTGTCTAGAGCTTAATGATGGTGATGAAAATCAAGTGTTTAGGGGTAAGAATCAGGGGGAAGGCTGACAAGGCAGACATCTTGGTGGGAGTCTGTCACAGACCACCCAAACAAGGTAAAAAGACAGCAGAAATATTCTATGAGCTGGGAGAAGTCTCATGACCTCTCATGGGGGACTCCAGCTTACCAGATGTCTGCTGGAAATACATCACAGCAGAGAGGAAACTGTGTAAGTGGTTCCCAGAGAAGAAATCGAGGAGTGTATAGAAAATAACCTCCTGACACAGCTGATGAGCTAACAAACTAGGGAAGATGTGCCCAATGGACCTGTTTGTGAACGGAGAAGGACTAGTGAGTGATGGTTGGAGGCTGTCTTGATAGTTTTTGATTGCTGAGAAGGAGGGAAGTCAGCAGAATTGCTACCCTGGACTTCCAGAGTGACAAAAAAAAAGACTGAGGTACTTAATGACTTCTTTTTCTCAGGCTTTAATGGCAAGACCTGTTGTTTTTGGGGTACCCTGAGCTGGAAGACAGGACAGGGAGCAAAACAAAACCCCTGTATTCCAAGAGGAAATGGTCAGTGACCTGCTATGGCAAATAGCTGTGCAAAAGTCGGTGGTGCCAGATATAAAAAGTACACTTGTAAGTACTTTTGCCTTAAAATAATAATGAAAAGTTGAAATCTGTCTAACCTGAGTTAAAACTGATGAAAATATGCTTTGCTATCATCTCTTCAAAAGCCATGTTAAGATATATTTGAATTAATAAGTTGTACCAGTTTGTAAAACAGTTTTCAGATTACCTCTGAAATTCATGAGATACTGATGGGTTTTTGGAGTGATATTATTTAAAGTACTGACAGCTGCAAGGCTCCCACATCTAATATCATTAAATTAGCTGCTGTCTGTGGTTTGTGGAGTTTTCTTCCTGACAACAAATTTCCGATTAAGATGTCTGTTGTCTAAAAATGTGGATGGGAAGAAGTTTGGGTATTGAGAGATTTATTTGGGGAACAAAACTATTGACAAACCACGTGTTCAGAGTCCAGAGGTGATTAATCATTCATTGATATTAAGAAAAATATAATCTATTTTCTTCTATTTGATGAAATATAGATTTGGTCAAGTACTTCATCAGGCACCGGGTCCTGTACAATTACTTATTAATTACTTACTACTTGCCCTTCCTCAAGATTAAGTTATGTAATTTTATAGTCAGTGGACAATTTTGTTTTTGTGTTCAAGTGGTTTTATACTTTTGTTGCCCTGTAATGGTATGAAAACAGGACTTCAAGAAAAAACTGCCATTTTCCAATCTGTAGATCAATAGTCATGAGAACTGGCCTCCAAACACCAATTTTAATGGTTCACCCTTTTGAATGTACTGATGATATTTTTAATCTCTACCATCTTTTAGAAATTGTTCAGTTACTGCATTTATGAAACTGGAATTAGAAACAAGAGCTTTGGAACTTAAAAAGGGTAACAACATATCTTTGGAAGAGTCAAAAGTTATTCAGGATGAGATGTCCTACCTTCCTGCTTCATGTCCCTGGATGTATTCATATTTTTCTGTCCAGATCACAGCTCAAATTCTTACGTCCTGAGATTATCCTCGTAAAAATTCTGATTATCTCTCAGATAGCTTTTTTTGAGTCTCCCTGGCTTGGGTCTGGAAGCCTTACAGCAATGGGATACCAGAAAACAAACATTTGAACAGAGCTACCCCACTCCTCCAGTTTTTGTAGTGTTGTTGAGGAGCCACAAAGGAACATTTCTACTGAAAGTCTCCCAAGTGAACTGACCTCTTTTATCCGAGGTGAATACATTGCTATTAAAAGAAAAAGCTTTCTAAGGGATGAGCACACGTACTATAATAGGTGCCACTTAATTTAAAAATATAAGTATATCCTTGCCATAATTCAACTCCTGGTTGCTACCTCCCAGCTTATTGAACATTTCTGACTATCCTCATTTAGAACAGAAGAACGGGAATTCAGATCCCTGTATGTTCTGGCCTTTGACCTGGCTATGGCCACATGCACAATTGAACAAATGTCCGTGAAACAGTCCATTAGTTCTCCAATAACTGCACTGGAGAAATTTGCCGTGGGAGGTGTATTCTAGTAGAACATTACTTCCAGTGGTAATTAACCCATTCAGAAATCCCTGCAAAGATCACTGCAGTTAGTTACAAGTTAAAAGCAGCCAGTTTCTCACAAATTTAAGGTAAAAGCTACTCTTGAATCCAGCTAGTTCTAAATCAAACAAAATCTAAGCAGACCTGAATGGGTGTCTCTATTTGCAATTTTTAAAAATATCTATATTCTATGAAACTCTGGAAAACTGGTGATGCCTTGAAAGGCTGACCTAAAACAGAGACTAGACGGAGCTAAGAGAATAAAGTAACTATTTATAAAAAGGCCTTAAAAGATGNGAAACTCAGAGCTACATCCCTAGGCAGCACAGAATCTGAAAAATATGAAAGCTAAAACTTAAGGCATCACTGGAATGCTTCCCCCCACCCTCCCCGCCCCAAATATCTATAGTTTCTTTTTTCTCATTTCCTCTGCAGATGCCTGGTTTAGATATATTCATATTTATGTGAATTGAGAAAGCTTAAGAAAATCATTTAGCAGCAAATCCTCCACTGGTATGAATTAATAAATTACAGAAGAGTTACTTTTATTGACATGCGTTATGAATCCAGAGAGATATTTGGAAGAGAATTTTCCCCTTATGCTTGTTATCTCAACAAGCTGAGCAAATGTTTCTTTTGATACCACATGAGCAATATTTGAAAGAGAAAATTCCATGGAAATTCTATATGCTGTGTTGTGGTCTAAATCTTAAGGCTATGATATTCAACATTGAACCTTTGTTTGTGTTAGCTCAATAGGAAGAATAATACGGAAACCAAGCCTATTCCCACTGGTTATCTGCCTCTCCACCTCTGGGGGATTAAGATGAAAACTGGATTACTTGATTTGGCAGTGACAGTATATGGCAGCAGCTGCAGGACCATAGCTTTGGGTCTGTTTTAAGATGGACAAAAGTGAGGAGCTGGCTACTACCACTACAGCTCTGCATCCAACTGTGTCTGAACTGGAGAAGTCCTCAAGAAAACTTCTGCTGTGTTGGTTACTGAGAAAAGCTGGAAATCAGTAAGTCAAACATTTACTTGACAATCTCTACAGCTGCACACAAGTTAGTGAGTATTTTCCATATGTTTATCTTATCTACTGTGTCTAATTAGACTGAAAGTGGTTTCGTTGTAAGACTTGGTGCTTCCTCTACATTGTAACACCTCATAAATAATATTTTTCTTTTAAGATGCTTATACTGTCAATAATTATAATAACAAAAAATACATCTGAATGTATTTTGATGGAAATAACAGGACACATAAACCTCTGAGCACAAAAATGGGAGCTGAAAAGAATGCTAGTTAAAGTATTATCAATTCACTAGTGGTTGTCTCTATGGTAGCATGACCTAACTTTCTTTGAATTGCAGAACTGCTATATGTACAGCTGAAATATCTATACCCAGACAGAAGGAGTTGCTCCACTAATTCTGAATGTCTTTTTTTCATAAGGTACTAAAATCCTATCATAATGGTGTAGGGTTTCTGTGTGTGTGTACTTCAGAGGAAAGCCAGGTCTGACAAGGAAATATCTTGCAAAATATTGCAGACTTTCACAATATCAGCCAAATTTATAAAGCAGTTATATTAGCAAAATAGCCACTGTGTTTTGTTTTACCGTTTTCATCACAGCTGTTCAAAATCATGAAACACTCATAAACTTGATGAAATAAAGTCATAATTATATGTATCTGGTGCATATTATTGTATTGATATAAAATATTTCTGCAGTTAGATGATGATAAATACAGAACATTCAGGAGGAAGACATTAAATAATTCTGGAAGTCAGTACTACTAAGTCCAAGCATGAATACATAATTACTAGGAAATTTTAAAAGTATCAGTAAGGTTTCTGCACTTTGAAGGACAGTTTGAAAAATATGTATCTTAAAAAACATTGGCTTTTTTTAGAAGGCTTATTTTGCACAGGGAGCTGCTGCAGGACCATGTCCTGGAAGTTACACAGCAGCCTGCACTGATGGGTGGTATGAGATGAGATGAGACACCATCCTATCAGGAGAAGGTACATGGTTTTCTTACACAGGATAAAGGAAGCTATGGAAAGGAGATTGAGTATTTTCATAGGCAGGATCTGAGCAGTGCACAATGGGAAGATCCATCTGGGTTCTCTCTGATGTCTGATGCTGCGTGAACTCAAGGTGCCCAGTATCCGAAGGAAAATAAGATTTATTCACTATTTATATTTCTGACATTATTTTCTTTCTGAAACAGATGTCTTATTACACTATTTGCTTCTGTACCTTTCTTATTGAGATCCAAATAGAACTGTGCAACACTCCCTCCATCCCCAATACTGAACACACAGCAAGACCCAAAGCAGCATCAGTGAACACTGTTGATTTTTTGAATGTAACTCTTGCCATCAGAGCATAGCTAGTTCTTCATATTAAAAATATAAAACAGAAAGAAAGAAGTAAAATATACACTCAGCAAGAGAAGGTTAAAAATAATCTCTATAGTGTATTTAATTTATTTTTTAAAAATGAAATCTGTTATTGAATACAACAAAAGAACACTCACCCATGGCTGACCAAATTAGTTATTTACTGGGGGTTCTTGCTGACAGAATTTTACACAGATTGATTTTTTTAGACTAAGTATTTATTTTTAAATAAAAGAAGGAAAAATTCTTTCTGTTTTCCTATTCAAATTAAACAGATCATACGTTACTAGATTTTGGAATTGCTTAAAATAGCTTGTTTTCATGTCACTACCATATGTAAGTATAATTTTCTGCTTCTGTTTTACTCTTCATCATCACCACTTGAAAGTTTTAGTTTATATGAATCCAAATAGTCTGCAGCTGAATAAAAGACAGACCTGGCCCTAAGGCCAAGTGGCACAGACAGCTTAACATCTACCTGACTCCTAGAACAGACAGGCACTTCCTCAATAGATAACTTGAGCTGTGAATCCTCAATGGATCTTGTAGGGCATTCCTGTAGCATTGACACATATATCACATGTTTTTGTGGCCTTCTGTTCTATATATTTTTAATTTCAACTTGTCCGAAATAATTCAAGGATGATTTTTAGTCTTTCAGGATGGTATTTGTTAGAATGGACCTGGAAAGACCTTTAGAGAATGTTCCTATAAAGGGTATTATGTAAGGGAGGGTGAGAGGGATGGTGCAGAGGGATGGTGCTAGAAAAGTGCCAGAGCACCATAACATGAAGGAATACAAAACTAATGCAGTCCTGGACAGTGACTTTTTGGAGCAAGAATTTCCAAAATATGCTCCAAACTCTATTCATTTACTCTTACAGGGGAATCATTCACAGCTGACCCTGAGACCAAACTAAAACAGTAGAAGACGGGGGGCCAGTGATCTATACTTTCTATACTTTCATAGAGTAGTTGTGCTTTTTTAGGACTTTGGATTTATGAGATAGAGATTTCAGGTAGACCCTGGGTGTTTTGGTATAGCAATCATCAGAAGTCACACCAGGATATCAGGTTATAAAATAGATGTAATATATAATACCTAATGCGTGATATAAAATAAATAATACATGTATATATACAAACACATTTGTATGTATATATATGTGTGTGTGTGTAAAAAAAAAAATATATATATATACATATATACACAATTCCAGATCTGCAACAGCCATTCCAGGAAAACTGAGGCCCTGTGCGTGAGTATTCTTATTTAGCTGTATGGAGGCCTAGTCAAGGTCCCCATTATGGAAAGATATTATAAAATTAACCTTATTGGAAAAATTTTCCAAGAGCTGTGCTTCTTTATTTTCATAGAAGCATTATTTGTGTTTATTGCAAAATATTTCAGCTGTTCTAGTCACAGATAAATGCTAATTTATAATAATTCTACAGTGTTGATACTTACTGTAATAACAATATCTAATTATATAAATCATCTTGTACAGTTCTAAATTACAGGGATTTTACTGCCTAGCGTCTCATCTTTAATTACATATCTATATATATGAACATGTAAGCCTTTTGATTTTCCCCCAGTACCTGAAAAATATGTGTTACAAGTTTATTGAAACCAGCACTATGCAAGATTAGACAAAGAGAACAGATAAAGAATGCATCTTCATTCTACAGTGAAAATATGGGGGACCTTTGATGCTTGAAACAGGAAAAATGTTCTAAAAATTTATAAAAAGAAAAATGTGTTTGATGGAATGCAAGAAGCAAGGCAAGTGTAATTATCTTGGGTAACATTTGAGCATACATTTGTAAAACATCACCTTCTTTTCTACTAAACATTTATTTCCATGCTCCAGTCAAAATTTCACACAGTGGATGATTCAGTAGGTCTCTAAGATAAATTATTCATAGGTGTGTAATGCTTAAAATCTTCGGCAAGAAATTCAGTTTGCCTCTAAAAGTCTAGATTTTCATGCCTTAATTGTGGCTGATGAAGCTCCTGAAGGTCTGTATGATTTAAGAATATATTAATAATACAATAAAATTTATCTTATGCTCAAGATTTCCTTTGACTGGGACCATGAAGAGAATGGATTATATAGAAAGTAATAGACATAAACGTTTCTGGTTGCAGGGAGATCTGGACTGTCTAAAAAACTCTTTGTTGGTCAAAACCCAACCATTTTCATTTTTAAACAATATTGTGGCATTTAATAGTTGTTATTTATAGCATTAACAACAAATTTGTTTGTTTGTTTGTTTACAAAAAATTTCATCTTACTTTTAGTATATAAGTTTTTTTGTCCCTACCTTGTGAGTTAGGGATAGATATCTGGGACACATCTTGCCTTTGGATCACTATATGTACTAATACTTCGCACTAAATGACACTGATCAATTTTTTTTTTTTACAGAATTCTTGTCCATTAGTTAAAATGAAAAATTTCTGGAAACGAACGGTACATTTCTGCTTTCCACGCTCTGAAATATAAAAGCAAAGTAAAATGAGATGTCTCTGTTTATTATTTTTAAATTTAAAAAAAAAAAAAAACCAGCAAACCAGCAAACATTATCATCCAGAATATGCTTCAGAGAATTAAGTAAATATAATAGTCATAAAGATCATATGAAACCATTTTTATGATGGAAATGACTGATGTGAACAAAAGAGAAATTGAGTTGCAGATTTGCTCTGTGAAAGACATTTTTTTACTGAGAAACAGAACAGTGATGATACTTAACTTAGCCTAGATTCTCTTACTAATATTATCCAAATCATAAGGGAAATTGCAAAGCACATTATCATTTGCATACATCTTCAATTCAGAATATTCTGGATTTTATGAATTGATAAATCCTTTGTCTGAATAGTGTATATTTCTGTAGCAGACTGGATGGCAAGAAAAATTCTACTCTTCATGTGACAAAAGTTATAATTTGGTTGAAGAGGAATATGTATGCTTACATTATTTTTACATTAACTAATTTGCTGTTCCTTGAAATTAAGCACAACCTTGGAATTGGGCAATCATCTCATTTTTTAATGAGTAAGAGAAAAGCGTAGGGATTCCAAAGCTGCAATGTTGATTATTGCATGTCAGCCTCATATATCCTAGCAAAACAGTATTAGTCCAGGAAAGACCTTTTTCAAAACTAGCTTTGCTTTCAAATAAGGTTTCAGTTTTCCATAAATGTATTGGTAAAATACTTTACAGAAACCAGGTTTACTGCAGGATTATGCTATGAATGTGTTTTATTTTAATGGTCAGTCCAGGTCTTCAGTTACCATATACATCTTCCACTAAAGTTAGAAGAGTACAGCTTTCTATATTAGCTGAAGACTTATCACTCCTCTCACCACCATTCAGATCAAAACACTTACGAAGTTTCATCACTGTCTTATAATAATGCTAGGCAATGCTGATACTGATCCGTCAAAGAAAACCAAGCTATGTTATACACCAGTTGGGGATTCCTGCAACTCACCAATCAGGTCATCTGATAGAAGGAATAATTTTGTTCCACTCGCTAGATAGTTATTTAAGGAAGAGGACATAAGAACCCATAGAGTGAAAGCAAATAACTCTTTTGACTTACCATAATGTTTCAAAGCAGAAAAAGAAATCAAAGTTCGTTATCAAGAGCTGCAGGGTATGTTAACACAATGTCTCCTGTGAATAGGCAAAACAAAGGCAAAGAGAGTTTTTGTCAGAGTTAAGTAATGTTGTGGAGGGCTTTAGGTTCTCCTGGTGGTTTTAGTGCTCTGGTGTTTTTTCTTGTTATGCTATTCGTTGAAGGTATTAGGGCAAGACTATTTACTCAGTAGTTTTCTCCCCTATGATTCTCTACTTCAGCAGCATTCATAAACCCCTAAAATGATATTTTGAAATTATTATTTCCATTAAGCCAAAGGTTTTTTTGTCTACCTTATCACATTTCCTCCTGCTTATCATGTTCTTCAAATTGACTGGATTTATTTCTATGTTAAGAGAAATGCATTGTTCAACTTCTCAACCCTTCATTTCAAAATTTAACTGGTCAGTTTGCTCTGGTGTCTCCAGAAGTAAAAAAGAGTTTTCCCTCTGATTACTGAAGCAGCTTCTTAATTTGCCATGGGCAACAAGAGCAAAAAAAAGCTTTAAGGAATCTCTGAGATCGAGGTGAAGTACAAATTATCCAGTCAAGACTTACATGAAAGTATACTCAACAGCAACAGTGGTAGTGGTGGTAGCATTTCTGTGATAACATATTTAAGGTAGGGAAAAAACCGATTGCACAACCTACTGTTGGCAGAGAGGAGTGAGAATATGTGAGAGAAATAACTTATGCAGATACCACGGTCTGTGAAGAAAGAGGGGCAGGAGGAGCTCCAAGTGTCAGGGATTTCCCTGCAGACTGTGGTGAGGACCAGGCTGAGGCAGCTATGCCCCTGCAGCCCAAAGAACACCATGGTAAAGTGAGTATTCACACTGCAGCCCTTGGAGGACTCCATGTTGGAGCAAGTGGATATGTCTGAAGGAAGCTGTAATCCCATGGAGAACCTGCGCTGGAGCAGGGTCCTGGTAGAACAGATGATTCCATGGACAGCACACACTGGAGCTGTCCAGTCCTGGAGGACTTCATCATGTGTAAGAAACCTGTGCTGGAGCAGTTTTGAAGAGCTCTAGCCTGTTGTAAGGACCTATGTTGGAGAAGTTCATGGAGGACTGTCTCCCATGGGAGGAACACCACAGTGGAACATGGGAAAATAGTGATGAGATATAGTGGCAGAGACAACCTGAACTGACCACAGTACTCATTGCCCATCCCTCTGTGCTGCTAATGGAAAGTAGGTAAAGAAATTGAGAATGAAGCTGAACCCAGAAAAAAGTTCAGAGGTGGGGGACAGGTGTTTTAAGATTTGTCTTTTTTGAGAAACTTATCTTACTCTAATTTGCTTGGTAACAGATCAAACTAATTTCCCCAAATTTAAGTCTGTTTTTCCACGATAATAATTGATGAATGATCACCCTGCCCTTGTGTCAACCCACGAGCTTTTTGTCAATTTTTTTCTCTCCTGCTCCTGTTGAGGAGGAGTGATAGAGTGGCTTATTAGGTACCTGGCCTCCAGCCAAGGTTAGTCCACCACAACATCCCCATTTCTAGGTCAAGTGTGCCACTAGAGAGCTGCAGCTTTGGAGCCAATGGAAAAGGCAGACATAGGAAAAAAGAACAAAAGTAAAAAATACCCAAACCAAACCAACAAACAACAAAAACAAAAACAAAACAAAAACAAAAACAAAAACAAAAAAGCAAAAAATATTAAGCAAAATAAGATTGAAGATGTGTATATCTCAATATCTCAATTGGTATGCAAATAAATTGTATGTTAAAAAGCAAGAAACAAAAAAAATGCACACATTTGGAGACTGAATGGTTAATTCAACATACTAGATTTAGACTGATATAATATCTTTTATATGAGCAGTATCCTACTGACATGAAAGTGCAATAATGAAGGTTAAACTTCAAGCATGAAATTTGACCCTGACAAAAATGTCACAAAAGATTCTATCTGAGTGCTTGCAAGAAGTTCCATTTTCAAAAGTGTCCAAGTCATTAAGGAGCCCAATCCTATTTGGTCTCAAAGAATTTCAGATTATTTAGTAAGTGACACTAAGTCTCAAACTCTTTAGACTTTTTGAAACATGTATGACCTATAAGACATTGCAATTAATGATTGAAGTATTCAGATTTTCTTCAATGGAAAAAGTGCATTTTTCTGTGGGCTGAGCTCAGCTGTGCAGTTGAAAATTACTTAATTTGAAGTAAAAATTAAAACAAGCTGACTGCAAGTTTAAGTTAATGCGCAAGTGATTGAAAGGTGACCTGTTATATAAATCTGTTTGATTGGAAATTGAGTTGGTGTCTGTTTTCTACATTTGCAATTTTAAAAAAATTTTAAAATTTTAAAAAAATCTACTTGTTAAGTTACAATGAAAAAGTAGAAAATTACTGATTTGCACCATCTATTCTTTTTTTTTTTGTGTTAAGAAGCATAATTTATACATTATCTTCCTACATAAAGACATAAATTTTCATTTGTCTATCTGTCTTTCCATTCATTCAGTTGTCTGTATTCCTCATTCTCACAGTTCTCAGCATCCTTGCAAACTCTGAACCTTTCTGAGAGCTGAAATTGACAGGACAATCAGCTGTGATCTCAGGAATCATTAAAAAATCATGACTCATGCAAGACAAAGTATGACTAGAGCGTAATGCAGTTGCTTTTACTCATAAAATTTGAGATAATTTAATTTTAGAGTTTCTGGAAAGATAAATCTCTTATTTTTATATTCATGAATATTGTGTGTCATGTTTTCACATTTGTTGTTAAATATAAATACTTTTCTACATTTATAATTACATAATTGAAAACACTCCAGAATATACTGTGATTATATTGTGCCTCCAATAGAAAGGTATAATAGTTTTGACACTTTAGTTTATGATAATTTCTTAGCTGAATTTCAATCTTGGTAACTCAGACTACCTACAATGGACTTCCATTTCAATATTATATGTGTTTTGCTTGGCAAATATTTACACAGAGTTGACAGATAAACTGATAAAATCTGTTTATTAAATGCACAAGTGAAGACAGATGAAATAATCAGATCACCAGAATCTGTTGTGATTAAGAAAAGTCCAGATGTGATAACACAAAATATGTTTTACAATCTTTCAGATTTTCTTTCCTTGTGTTTTATTTTCTTTATTTAGCTGCAGCTATGAAATAATGATTCAGAATATTTGTTTCTAAAAAAGTTCATCCTTTTCTACCAAATATTTCACAAGTGCCAATAAAGGTCACAATCCACTGTTATACCTCTTTGCTTGTAGGTATTATCACTTTCACCATAGGAATTAGCATGCAGAGTGATAAAGTTAAAAGTTTATGATCTTGTGTTTATTATTTGAGTGCCATTACTTCAGATATTTGAACTGAATTCTCAAAATGTTCCTCATAAGATTAGTTACTTTAGTACTGCTAAACAGCTATTCTGAAACAAATGAGTGGAATACTGTCATTAAATTTATTTAGAAGAATTAACATAACTGAATAATTTTTATTATCAAATTTCTAGTTTTGTAAGAACTAAAAGTCTGGAAATCTAAAATAAGAGAAAGACATAACTAAATATCAATTATTATTATTATTATTATTATTATTAATGTATAGCTGTATCAGAAGTGATGATTTATTATTTATTCTAACTTAGGAAATCAGAGTAAAAATTAAATTGCAAGCTGTCAGAAAAGACTTGAACTAATAGTTTACATTATTTTGGTCCTACCCTAGATTAAAATTTCACTTCCTCCTTAGTGTGCAAATCACATCAGCTTCTTCACCTAGGTAGAGATCTAAGACAATATGTGAGTATCTGAGTTTCTGACAAGTGCTTCCTAAAACCTCACTGCTAAACTGGTCTCTAAAATTATTAAGAATTTATAAATACCGTATGAGAGTTTGTAAAAGACACAGTAAGTTCTCAGTAGAGAACTCTCTGAATATCAACAAACAAGACACATGTGAAAATCTTGTACTTGTTTTCACCTATGTGTTATCATAAAAAAATATTCAAGGTAGTTACACCAAAGAAAGAAGGGAACAGATGAACTGGAAAAGTTGCCAGTGGAATTCTTGTACATTGATAGTTACCATTAAACTAACTTGTCAAGAAAGAAGGACATTATAAGCAGACATAATTTACACTTGTTTTGTTAGTATCTCTGTTGCTTTTAAGAGAAATGAAGGCATGGAGAAAGTTCAGGAAGAGATGAGCTATCCCACTGTAATTACCACAACTCCCAGCAGGATCCTTCTCATCTGATTAACACCACAGCGGGACAGAGATCCTAGCATGCATCTATCTGACAGAGTCATGGGGTTAAAGCAAAGGTCCTGAACGATAAGCACAAAGGTGTCTTTAATGTTAAAGTACCTGAAATTTACAGGCATACTTCACAATTTATATGCGTCCTAACTGAGGAGGTATATTTGGGGTAAAGGATTAAAGGAGAGGAAGAAAGACTGTAAGTTAAATTTATACAATATAATTATGAAAGAATTTTCTAGAGAAGAATTTTATCCCTCCTAAAAAGCAGAAGAAATGTACTCAGCAATATAACTGCAATGTCTAAGTAATTTCCTTTGCACTACAGTAATTTACTGGCTTTGACTGGGCTAGTGTTCACAGAATTCACAGAATGACTAGGTTGGAAGAGACCTTAAAGATCATCGAGTCCAACCTATGCCCTAACACCTCAACTGAGTGCCACATCCAGGCTTTTCTTAAACACATCCAGGGATGGTGACTCCACCACCTCCCTGGGCAGACCATTCCAGAACTTTATCACCCTTTCTGTAAAAATCTTTTTCCTAATATCCAACCTATATTTCCCTTGGCGCAGCTTGAGACTGTGTCCTCTGGTTCTGTCAGTTGCTGCCTGGTGAAAGAGACCAACCCCCACCTGGCTACAACCACATTTCAGGGAGCTGTAGAGAGTGATAAGGTCACCTCTGAGTCTCCTGTTCTCCAGGCTAAACAACCCCAGCTCCCTCAGCCTGTTAATTCTCTTTATAGTACCTTGTACAGTAGGTATATCCCAGGAGTATCAAGAAAGATTGCAGAACCCTGGAAATGGTGGTGAGGGTGTCTGGAGTGCTGGTAGATTTTCATCAATCCTCCTGGTCAAAAGAAAAAGGTTTTAAAGGGACATCTGAATCTGGAGAATGAACAGAGGTTTATGGAACTGGTGCCACAAGTTCAGCTACTCAGACCATGGAACTCACTTTGGGAAACTTGTTCTACTGGAGGCTGATGGGGTCTATCAGTAAGAGGAGGGGACGAGCATCTTCAGTCCGGCCTGTCAAGCTGATGAAGAGGGCTTTAAACTTAAAAGCATGGGGAATAATCAAGAAGAGTTCATGTGCACACATCTGCAGGGCTATGATCTTATTGGCATCATGAAGATGTGGAGGGATGGTTCCTGTGACTAGAGTGCTGGAATGGAATAATACAGGCTCTTCAGGGAGGACAGTCAGGAAATATGGTCAGGGATTATCAACTTCTTAGTCAATGAGCAGCTGGAGTTCAGGGAGTTCTACCTGAGGACTGATGAGGAGCTGACTGAGAGTTTATGGGTTAAAGGGAGGGAAGGAGTAGTTGATATTATACGAGGAGTCTGCTACTTGGTGCCTGACCAGAAAGCTGAGCTGATGAGACCCTCTATAGATAGGCAGAAGCAGCCTCACATTTACAAGCCCTGGTCCTCATGTGTGACTTCAGATACTCCAATTATCTGTTGGAGGGATACCATAGCAAGGCATAATCAATTCATGGGGATGTTGGAATGCTTGTTGATAACTTCTCTCTCCAAGTGATAGAAGAACCAATTAGGAGAGGTGCTATGATAGACCCTGCTCTTGCCAGCAAGGAGGGACTGATGGGGAACATGAAGCTCAAAAACAACCTTGACTGCAGTGGCTTTGGAATGGTGGATTTCAAGATTCTTAAGGCAGTGAGGAGGGCGCACAGAAAGCTTGCTAACCTAGATTTCAGAAGAGCAGACTTTGGCCTCATCAAGGATATGCTTGGTAGTTGAAGGGATAAAGCCCTGCGAGGAAAGAGGAGGCCAAGAAATCTGGGTCATATTCGAGGATCATCAGGAATTTTACATCCCAGGAGAGGGGGTCAGACAAAAATTACAGAAGGCCTGTGGGGATGACCAAGGAGCTCCTGGACACACCCTAACATTACAAGGAAACCTATAAAGGGTGGAAGCAAGGGCAGATATCCTGGAAAGATTACAGAGAAATTGTTCGAGTAGCCAGGAATAAGGTTAGGAAAGTCTTGATAGAATTAAACCTGGACAGTGACAACAAGAGTGAAAAAAAGCCCCTTCTATAGGTTCATAGGGGATAAAAGGAAGTCTCGAGAAGAAGTAAGTCTCTTCTGGAAGGAAAGAAGAGACATGGTTACCCAAGATATAAAGATTAGGTACTCAATGGGTTTTTTGCTAAATTGTACAAGTGTTTCAGACAAACCATGTGAGCTGCAAAAAGCAAAGGCAGGAACTGGGAGAATGAAGAACTGCCTGCTGTAGAATATCCATCTAAGAAAGATGTATGTTTCTATGGGACCTGATGAGATGTATCCATGGGTCCTGAGGGAGCTGGAAGAGGGAGCTGTTAAGTCACTATCATATTTGAGAAGCTGTTCAGTGAAGTTCCCACATACTGAAAAAGAGGAAACATAACCAGACCAGTGCTGCTCAACAACTTTGTCAGTGACATGAACAGTGGGATTAAAAGAATGCTCAACAAATTCACCGATGGCACCAAGCTGTGTAGTGATGTCAACAGCTGGAGGGAAGGGATGCTATCAGAGGTACTATAGACTGGAGAGGTGGGGTTGTGTGAGCCTCATTAAGTTCAACAAGGCCAAGTGCAAAGTTCTTCACCTGGGTCATGGCAATCCCAATCACAAATCAGGCTGGATGGAGAATGAAATTAGAACAACCTTGAAGGGAAGGACTCAGAGTGTTGGTGGGCTAGAAGCTGAATGNTCAACAGCTGGAGGGAAGGGATGCTATCAGAGGTACTATAGACTGGAGAGGTGGGGTTGTGTGAGCCTCATTAAGTTCAACAAGGCCAAGTGCAAAGTTCTTCACCTGGGTCATGGCAATCCCAATCACAAATCAGGCTGGATGGAGAATGAAATTAGAACAACCTTGAAGGGAAGGACTCAGAGTGTTGGTGGGCTAGAAGCTGAATGAATGTGACCCAGCAATGTGCACTTGCAGAAAACCCAGAAAGCCGACTTTATTCTGGGCTGCATCAAAAGGAGCACAGCCAGCAAGTCAAGGGAGGTGATTCTGCCCTTTTAAACTGCTCTGACGATACCCAACCTGGAGTACTGCTTCCAGTTCTGGGGTCCTCAGCACAGGAGTTGTTGGAGTGAGTCCAGAGGAGGGCTATGAAGATGATTAGAGGGATATAGTACCTCTCCTATGAGAAAAGGCTGAGACAGATGTGATTGTTCAGCCTGGAGAAGAGAAAGGCCTGGAGTCACCATATAGCACCTTCCAGTACCTGAAGGGAGTCTACAAGAAAGCCGGAGAGGGACTTTTTACTAGGGCCTGTAGTGGACAAGAGGGAATGGCTTCATATTAAAAGATGGTTGGTTTAGATTAGATATTAGAAAGAAATTCTTCACCCTGAGAGTGATCAGATAGCGGCAAATATTGTCCAGAGAAGCTGTGGGTACCCAACCCTCTGAAAGTGTTCAAGGCCAGGCTGGACAGGGCTTTGAGCAAACTGGTCTGGTGGAAGATGTCCCTGCCCATGGCAGTGGGGTTGGAACTAGATAATAGTCAAAAGTTCCTTGCAAAGTAAACCGTTACATAATCTCCAAAGCAAACTCTAAGTGTATCTACAATAGACCTTCTATCTTGAGTGCTAATAAATTCCTTGCATGACCTGATGTCATCACAATTTTAATTATTTCAAAATATCTCTGATAGCTTTAATTTTTCAGAATTCTTCTACAAGCTATTGATTCCTCTATAAAAATTAATTATAATTGTAATTATAAAAAGTCATAAACAAGCAGAAGAAATATTTGTTATTTTGTCAATAAAATTCAATATACTTTGATTTAATTTTGAAATTGCAATTAACTTTTTTATAATTGGCACATACTGTAAGTTTCAGTCCAACAAAATTTGATAGAACATTATTTCATTATATTTTTAATTAAAATCCATTGGTGTAACCTCAAGGAGACTCTTCACCAAATATCTCTCTTCTGGGACAGAGTTTGATAGAGCTGAACAGTCAAAAGTTTTTGATATATTTTCAGCATTGTGGTTTTGGTACTTACATCAAAGGAATTGTGCTCATACTTGGGCTGGATTGATGGATTTTAAATTTTTTTTAAAGGGAAAAAGGATCCTTTGTTTGACAAAATTGGATGGCTAGGATCTTTCCCCAAGCAAAATAACTGAGAAAAAAGTTATGCTAAATAACCTATTGAACTCTGCTAGATCGCTAAAGAAAGTAATCTGTGGATTGGTCTGTTGAGAGTACCTGCCAAATGGAAGTGGCAGGATGAGATACAGTATATTCCTACTCAGAGTAATCATCTATTTTCCCTCAATTTCTTTAAATGGGATTTGCAGAATGCCTGTCACCACAATATCTTAACAATGGAAGATCAAGCTGATTTCTTGCTGCAGCCCAGTCAGTCTCTGCTCTGCATGGTTCTGAGCTTTGTCCTGATAAGGAAACAAACATCTCTGTGAAATTCACACAGGGAACTAAGAAAACGTATGAATGGTTATCCTCTCTCTAAGTATGTTTCTGGTCTGCAATTGGTGTGTCTTCCTAATTTCAGAAATCTGTTTGTTCCAGAAATCTGTGGTGTTCCTTTCTCCCCAAAAGTAAAAATAGTGATGCACTGCTGGAAATAGGTAACACACCTGAGGGGCAACTGAGTTTGTTGTCTATTTCTATGGAGCATTCTGGTAAGTTCTAACTTAAGATTTTCTTTCATTCATTATAAAGAGAGAGAAGTAAGGAGACAAACTTGGTTTGCTGAGAGGCCATAGGAAGTCTTTATGGGGTCTGGAAAAGACAAATATTCTCATATTTCTATGGACACCAGAAAATAATGCAGAAGTTGAAACACATGTGGTAGTATCTGTCCATCACATTCCAGTTTAGAATTCACTATCAAGAATTAAGAACCCTGTGTCCCTGAACAGTCTACCGAGACAATTAGTGTATGTTTATGTGGTTGGTATGATCTCAGGTAACTTTTCCCAAAAGCATGAGTTATGAGCTTCATCTTGTGGAGTTTTATCTTATTTTTTTTATCCATCCAATACTTTTTATTTTAAAGGAAATAGAAATACCTCATGCTAAAACAATTACAAACTTCTAGAAACTGAACATATACCCTGAAAAGCAAAAATATGATTTCAGGATCAGAAATTAACTACTGATTTTTTTTCATTTTGCCAAATACACCACCTACATTATAAATCTTCTTGCTACAGGTGTGCAGCAGATGAAAACAAGCTGATTGTAGAGTGTAGCACTTCTGTTTTTCTAATTCATCCAGCCAGTGCTGCTCATCTTGCATATTTATTGGAAAATTATGCAGGTTTCTACTGACAGATTAGCAACAGAAGCATTTAGGGGTGAAAAGTACCTCTAATTACCCTTCTTCAGTTTTGGAATTTTCTGGCTTAACTTTATTGATGAAATAGTGAACAGAATCTGGTCCAGTCTCATTATATTTGGCATAAGTGAGGCAAAATTATGAAAATTTACACTTAAAGCTAAAAGTATTTTTCACATTCACCTTCTGTTTCAACAGTTTCAGTCTGAAATTTTTAGCTGAGAAATTAAAGCAGAGAGGTAAAATTCTCACCTCACTGAAGAAAATGGCAAACAGCACATTGAATAAAACTAGGCAGAGGTTACACCTCAACATTTAACTGTGTTGCTGAACTAATAGTTTTACTTTATTAAGAGAAACAAGAAACAAATTTTGTAAGCCAGGGATCCGATCAAAAAGTTTTCAATATTGGCTGTCATAAATCAGAGCACAAACTGGGATTTTTAGACACCTAAAATTGTTTACCATATTAAAGGTCAGCACATCTTAAATGATTGGTTAAATGCTTTATTTTACTTCTCAGAACAATATCATAAAGCCTCAGAAGTCCTTTTATTTCTGTAAAGTGTAATTGGAACTGCACTAATCAAGCTAAGATAACCAGATCAAAAATAAAATAGAAATAAATTAAAAAAAAAAAAAGGATTAAGAAGGGTCTGAGACCATTTTCTCTGCCCCTTAAGGGCTTTGTGAGAGAATGGGATAATTTGCCTATCTTTCTGAATTTTCAATTTCAGTGAATTTTGAATTTCAGTGGTGATGGAATGAACCATACGTTGATGATCATGTCTTTGAGCAGAACACTTTATATTTAATTCTTTCATTAGTTTGTTCTAGCTAATTATGTGTGAGGAGTTTTAGCTTTTGCTTTCAAAGACTTGTCACTGTGTGGGATGACAGTAATGGGGAATAGAAAAGTTATTTTTAATTTCTCCCAGCACTGAACACTCTTTTGGGCATAGCTGGGATCCATGATGATCTGATGCTCATTGTGCATGGTTGTGCACTCACAGGGAACTGAAAGATCATCCTACAGTCAACCCTACAGGCTGGTTTGCATATTTGCACAAGCCCTCAAGATAATGATTTTGTTTTAAAAATAAAGGTAATAATAAATTGCTGGCAATTTCAATGCCTTTGTCGTTTGTGATTTTGCACATGATGATTTGTAGGCAGCAAAGCAGTAGAGTCCTTGCTGGAATATTCTCTATAGTAGATTTTTATACTTTTCCGAATTTGCTATGTTTTCAAATTTTTCTTTCTGTGAGATACCTTAGGGAATAGGCAGTAAAGCTAGAGTGTAAATGAATCACTACTAACAAAGCCCTATATTGGCCTTCTGTCTTCTGGTAATACACTTTAATACAGGTCTTTCAGGCTTAGAAGCAAGGTTGAAGTATACTATTGCTACTATGAATAATAGTTATTAAGAATAAAATTTATTATTAGTATAATTGTTGCTATTATTATATGTAATTCAAGGTTGTTTTGTACTAGTGTTGCATGTAGTTCACTTCATTTATCATATGCCGCGAAAAAAATTGGTAGTTCAGCCCATAATGAACTTTGAGACATCAGATTAACAACAGAGTTCTCCTAAAGTGTTATATGTACAGCCAATGTTTGTTTCAAC
>VXBC01009257.1:22181-40252 GCA_013399945.1 Ploceus nigricollis | reverse complement strand
AATATATAATTAATATTATAGGTCCTTGAGAGAGAACTCAATACAGAGATCCATTTTAAGAATGTATTTAGCCATTTAGCCATGTGCTTTCCTTACATGTGTGTTTCTCTTTACTGACTCACTGAGATACAGCCATGTACTTGAAATGCAGACGTGTCTGATTGCTTTACTGGAAACAGACATGTTCTTTATTGGAGGTCTTGGTCTTANGTAAAATTCTCACCTCACTGAAGAAAATGGCAAACAGCACATTGAATAAAACTAGGCAGAGGTTACACCTCAACATTTAACTGTGTTGCTGAACTAATAGTTTTACTTTATTAAGAGAAACAAGAAACAAATTTTGTAAGCCAGGGATCCGATCAAAAAGTTTTCAATATTGGCTGTCATAAATCAGAGCACAAACTGGGATTTTTAGACACCTAAAATTGTTTACCATATTAAAGGTCAGCACATCTTAAATGATTGGTTAAATGCTTTATTTTACTTCTCAGAACAATATCATAAAGCCTCAGAAGTCCTTTTATTTCTGTAAAGTGTAATTGGAACTGCACTAATCAAGCTAAGATAACCAGATCAAAAATAAAATAGAAATAAATTAAAAAAAAAAAAAGGATTAAGAAGGGTCTGAGACCATTTTCTCTGCCCCTTAAGGGCTTTGTGAGAGAATGGGATAATTTGCCTATCTTTCTGAATTTTCAATTTCAGTGAATTTTGAATTTCAGTGGTGATGGAATGAACCATACGTTGATGATCATGTCTTTGAGCAGAACACTTTATATTTAATTCTTTCATTAGTTTGTTCTAGCTAATTATGTGTGAGGAGTTTTAGCTTTTGCTTTCAAAGACTTGTCACTGTGTGGGATGACAGTAATGGGGAATAGAAAAGTTATTTTTAATTTCTCCCAGCACTGAACACTCTTTTGGGCATAGCTGGGATCCATGATGATCTGATGCTCATTGTGCATGGTTGTGCACTCACAGGGAACTGAAAGATCATCCTACAGTCAACCCTACAGGCTGGTTTGCATATTTGCACAAGCCCTCAAGATAATGATTTTGTTTTAAAAATAAAGGTAATAATAAATTGCTGGCAATTTCAATGCCTTTGTCGTTTGTGATTTTGCACATGATGATTTGTAGGCAGCAAAGCAGTAGAGTCCTTGCTGGAATATTCTCTATAGTAGATTTTTATACTTTTCCGAATTTGCTATGTTTTCAAATTTTTCTTTCTGTGAGATACCTTAGGGAATAGGCAGTAAAGCTAGAGTGTAAATGAATCACTACTAACAAAGCCCTATATTGGCCTTCTGTCTTCTGGTAATACACTTTAATACAGGTCTTTCAGGCTTAGAAGCAAGGTTGAAGTATACTATTGCTACTATGAATAATAGTTATTAAGAATAAAATTTATTATTAGTATAATTGTTGCTATTATTATATGTAATTCAAGGTTGTTTTGTACTAGTGTTGCATGTAGTTCACTTCATTTATCATATGCCGCGAAAAAAATTGGTAGTTCAGCCCATAATGAACTTTGAGACATCAGATTAACAACAGAGTTCTCCTAAAGTGTTATATGTACAGCCAATGTTTGTTTCAACGCAGTGAATTAACGAGAAGGCTAAAGCTTCCATACAGTTAACTGCACAGAGGAGACTCCACTTATTACAGTAATATGAAATTTCAAAATTGTCAGAAGATGTGCAAGTGTCCATTCATTCAGCGCAAAGACATTCCTCCTATATAAGCATCCATTCTCCGTCTAAAGAGTATTTCATTCTACTGTGACAAAGTGGGTAAAACAAGTGGAACAACAATATTTGAAAGAACCTGGAGCCTGGTAGGTAAGGCAGTCTCCAGAAAGAGAGTAAATGAAGATTTCAGCTCCTTTGAACACAAAAAGGGTTGTTCTTAACTTATAGGAAAACAAAAAAATCCAAGGCCACAGCACCACTGTGTTTCATCTTGTTTAGAGCCCTACTGGTAGCTTCAAAGATAGTGGACAAATTAGTGATCAGACATTTCCCCATTGGATTAGCTTTTAGAAATTTGTTTATGAAGAACAGAGAAAGTCTGAATTATCTAGTCAGCAGGAGAGACCAAGGAAGGGCTTTAGATGGATTACAGATACTGAAAAGACCCTATTAAGGATTTTAATGATGTAAATCACATACAGAAAAAGAGGAAGAAATAATCAGATCATAAGGATATCTCATATAAGCCCTCTTCAGCATCTTCCTTCAAGTCAGCATTTCTGATAAAAGTCTTTCAACTATTGACAGGAACTTCTGAGTCTAACTTGTTCTAACCTGGAGCATCTTGTTGATGACATGCTCCTGCAAACTGTTATTCTGTTATGCTGCAGACTTCTAGCTGTGTGCTGAACAGACAGAGACACTGTTATCTAAATCTATACCATTGCTTCTTTCCTAATCTTACCAAAGCTAAAAGAAAATTTCATTGTTCTACACAAAACTATTTTATGAAAACATAATTTTTAAAGTTCTTTGTACAGACTACTTTGTGTAAGTACAATATTTGCAGCAAGACAGTAACAAGGAAAGAATGAGACTAAACACAGTAGTTGAGAAATAAATTATCAAATATCAAAAGAGAGATTTTTCTACTTGAATATGAAGATGAAAAGACTCTGTGACTCTTTCTTGTAGGTTTGGTATAGGATAGGTTCTCACAGAATTTTGGAGAGATGAGATGTAAAACAAATTGAAATGCTCTTTGCCCAAGAGCTGGTATTAAAGGTTATTTAAGCTTGCTTTCATTTGCTCCCCTGGGACTTTGTTTTTGGTTTCCTTAGTCGGTATTTGTTTCATCTTAATTGCAAAGCAAACACTGCTGCTGTAGTACGTGTAATTCAATGGGGAACTGCAATCTAAAAATATAGCTCTGTGGTTTATTGACAGTGGTGTCTGCGGGCACTGCGGGGATCAGCAACTCACTGGGGCTGGGCACCAGCAGCGCCGGGGGCTCCTCTGGGGGGAGACTGATGGCAGAGCCTGGCAGACTGGGCTCATCTCTCTGCCCCACACAGGAGCAGGGCAGCCCAGGGCACAGGGCAGCCCAAGCTCAATTCAGGCTGTGGGAAAGCCTCTGTGGCAGAGTCTTGTCCACGAGTAGCTGCTGGAGCCTTGGGCCAGGGATGCCCTGTCCCTGAGCCCTGGTAGCCCAACCCCTGGAGTGGAGTGCCCTTTGCAAGACATGCAGGTGTCCTTGTGGGCTGACATGAGGAGCTGCTTTAATTGCCGACGAAGACTTGATTACTAGAGAAACAAAATAAACCCCTATTCTGAAAATGAAATGTTAAATATGACAGCATCATCATCTTACCTTGGTTTTTGGTTAGTTGGCTAGTTTTGTTGTGTTTAAATGAAATTTATACCTGCAAGATACAGGTATAAAATCCCCTGCTGTTTTCCACTACATTCAGTGTCATTAAATTGTGGAACGATTGCACCTTGATTGATAGTCCTCTGGTCAGTGTATTCTTCTTACATTAATTTCACAGTAAAACCTCCACTTACAGTGCTTTCGTTGTTTTACTGATACATTAGCCACTTCCCTAGATTTCCTTTGGCACAACGGAGCTTCCATCACTGCCAGTTTTTATCCTGCTAGATAAAAAACTGCTTGGAAATTTGTATTTAACACAGCTCTTGTCTTGACAGGAGGGTGGGGTACATGACCCACCAAGTCTCCTGGTGTTCCACTTTCACAGAATGCTCTGGTTCTGAAGGCAAAGCAAGGGGATGCACAGAGCTATGACATTTTGTGTCCATATAGTGATAGAGAAAGGTAACAAAGATATAGGTTTGGTAAATTCCTCAGCTCCTATTCCTATTTATAGGAATATACATGCATTTGTGTTTCTTTATTCTGGCTTACAACCTATGTAAGGAACACCAAATTAGCCACATATTGAATGGGGCAAACTATCAGTTGAAGTCAGTAAAGTAGATAGAGTTTACACCAGCTGGGAATGTGCCTCAGCATATTTCAACATTTGACAGAAAAAGCAGCAGTAAGAACTGCAAGAGTTTTTATATGCTGATATTCTTAGCCTCTCAGATATTTACATTTTGGGCAAGTAAATTATTTGCCTGGAAAAGACCACTCAAAACACACACAGCAGGTGCTTCTTCAACTTAGTTTACATTGATTGGTTTCTTTGCTGCTTCAAGAGTCAGCAACACACAATATTTTATAATTAACCTGTCTTGTGACAATGGGTACTAAGGAATCTTATTTATGCAGAATGCCAGTGACTGCTGATGTATGTGGGTTTGGAGCTAAGAAAAAGGGCTAGGACAGACCTGAGTGTCTGTTTCAGATTCCATGCTGAAAAACACTTTGACTGGGCAGACAAAGCTAGAGGTTTGTGGATCAGAGTTTCCTCCCAATTAAGAAATTGAAAAAGACCGGGGTCAATGGAAAAGATGAGACAGCTGTTGATTCAACTGCAGTCAGCCCATTTAGATGTAGATATGAAGTTAGCACACAGATGTAATTAAACTAGTTATAATGTAGTTTACCAACAGAATGGGGTTTACAGATACCTGTTTGAGATGACAGTTGCAAGTTCATTACTAAATTGTAATTTACATAATGCCAAGAAATGTGTCTAGTTGCTTTGTCTTTAGCTTTCTGGTTTGTTTGTTTTTCTCTGATGGTGAAGAAGTGCTGCAGATTTGAATCCTGCTATACTCACTGGTTAAATATTATGATGCAGCATGACTCAATATGTGGATATCCACACCTATGATTGGGCTTTACATGTTCATCCTGCTTCTACATTCCCTTTCACTAAAAATAAAAAGCAATCAACAAAGTCAAACGACAACTAAAGCAGCAGAGGCAAACTAATTATATGAAGTGATGTTTTNGTTTTGTTTTGTTTTTTTTTCTCAAAATAGTGACTGATAAGGTTCCTGCTTCAGAGTATCCAAAGGGGTATGGAGTGAAGCTTATGACTGTTTTTAACTGATCACTTCAATTATTACTGCCCTAATATTTCCTGTAGTGGGAAAGGGTGATGTTTCATCAAAATTTCAGCTTAAGTTTCATCAGCGTTCTTAAGTTTTTCTGAATTCTTCAGCTGTCAAAGATTATACTTAAATATACAACTAAATGAAAAGTTTTTGTTAATACTTGTGTTCAAGGTCTTTGCACAACTGTTTGTATTTGAGCCTTCCAGATGTACCAACTACAAGAGAATGGAGTGATCCTTCTGGAGGGTGTCATAACAAGTTGAAGGAACATTTGTGTGGTTGAGAACCACAGCCAGTTCTGAGAGAGTAATTATTTCCATAGTGTGTCTGTTCATGATTATTAATGCCCTGTTGATGATGAAAACATAAGACACAAATTGAATTACCAAAGGAGCAGTAGATTCATGAAATGTTTTGATTGTTTTTACTCAATATAGGAAAAGTTTGAGAGGACTCAAAGACAAAAAATACTGAAAATCATGTTTGCAGAAGACAATGTTTAAGACAGCTTTAATCGTATGGAAAGAGAAAGAATAAAAATGTCTCTACACTTTTTGTTCTTTCTTATTTATCTTGTGGGTAGACATCTAAAAGTTTGCAGCAACAGATGTTACTTTAAAGTTTTTGGGAAGAGACATGGGGAGACACAACTGGATTATTAATTTGGTAATAGGAAGCTGAAAAAGGCAGATGAGCTAACTGATGATTATGGACTATTGCGTTTCAAAACAACATAAGGAAAATAATTTAAAAAAAGAAATTTCTCTCCCTTATTTTTCCATCACCCTGACAGTAAGCCTCATGTGAAGAGAAACTTGTTCCTGTACTCTCAACCAGACATAAACAAACAATTAATGCAGAGTTACAAGGTAGGAAGGAAGACAGGAAAGCAGAAGGAAGGAAAGAAATGCAAGTGGACCTCTGGCACTCTGCCAGAACTGGAGGGATATTGACAAATTTGGAGAGTCATAGAGAAGCAGTAAAGTGCTTAAGGGCCTGGAAAATATGATTCATGAGGAAAGAGTGAAAAATGTGACCTTTTTTTAGCTTGGAGATGAGAAGGATGTGGGGATCTTGCTGGTTTAAACATCGTATTGGTGAGTTACAGAAAAGCCTCTTCCCGGAGTAAAGAGCTGTAGCCAAGAGGCTAAAGCCATAAGCTGTAATAAAAGGAAAATCCATCTAGAAAATCCACCCTTTCATCCATATGCTGAAATAATACTCATAATGAGAGTGGTAAACTGCATCAAGTTTGTAAAACAGACTCTGAAAACTCTTGTCTGGAGGTTTTCAAAATTGTTCTGGATAAAACCTGAAGGAACCTGATCTAACATTGAGCTGACTCTGCTTTGAGGAAGGGGTTAAACCAGACAATCTCCACAGAGATATTTTCAAACAAAATTATACTGTGATTCTACTATTTTTTGTGTTCTTGAACCTGTTGGAACTTGGACAACTTTTCAGCTAAATGATTTTTTTAAAGTTTTACTGGTTTTGGCTGGCATGAGGTTAATTTTCTTGACAGAAGCTCATAGGGTGCTGTTTGGCATTTGTGACCAAAAAAGGGATTATAAGACAGGAATATTTTCATTCTTGTTGAATAGTGCTCACACAGTGTCAAGAAGTCTTCTGGCAGTGATTAGGCTGGGGAGTACAGTAAAGTTTGGGACGAGGCACAGTGGGGACAGCTGACCCTAAATGCCCCAAGGGACATTCCAGACCATATGGAACCATGCACAGCAATAAAACCTGGGGACAAGAAGTGGGAAGGGGGGACATTTGGACTTAGGATGTCTGTCTTTCCAAGTGACCATTACCCATGATGAAGCCCTTTTCCCCCTGAGATTGCTGAAGACCTGCCTGATGATGGGAAGTGGTGAATGACTTCCTTGTTTTGCTCTGCTTGCATGCACAACATTTGCTTCTTTCCGCATGAAACTGTCTTTATCTCAACCCACAAGTTTTCTCACTTTTACCCTTATGATTCTCTCCCCCTTCCCACTGCAGGCGGGAGGACTGAGCAAGTGGCTGTGCGGGGCTCAGCTGCCTACCGGGTTAGCCCACAATAATGATATATTTATACATTTAAAAAAAAAAAAGCCATGAAACATGTACCATCCTTTAGTTGTTTTGTGTAAAGGAGATCCATGCCTAACACTGACTTTTTATAAAGCTGTCATTCTGAACTAGAACTGTTCATAAGTGACACTGTTTCCCACATGATAGCTTTCATAATAGCAAAATCATCTTCATGGAAGAGTAAATCACTTACTAACCACTACATTTAATCAGAATGAAATGTAATGTTTTCATGTATTTTAATTCCAGAAATACTATCCTTTTAGGAAAGACTATTTCCATTATAGAATATATAGTCACCAGGACTCCACAATATTTTAAAAATTATTTTGCCTATTTTATTTTAATAAACAGGTTGAACAACTTTGATTCAAAATAGTTTAATTATTCTGAAACACTTCTGAAAACAGAACAAGTGTAGTTTAAGTCCTTTGCAGGTTGAACTTGCACTGCTGGAAGCTATTGTAATTAGTAAATTTGCAAAAGCATTGTTAAAGTTATTTTCCTCAGCTTCGATATACTACAGTTTATTAGTAAGCCTATTATTTATGCACTCCCGTGGGCCATTTAACATTTGCTTTAGTTAATGAGAATCTTAATTAACAATACTAAAAGACCTCTTTCCTTCCCTCCCCTACAAAGTGAATAAGGCGTTAGAAATATATCCCAGAATAATATAATTTTGGAGTCATTAAAAGCAAAGCCTTTCCATTGCTCATTTTTTATTATCATCAAAGCTCCTTGAAAGACACTTAGTGAAATTTCGTATATCGTGCATATCTTAATTAAAAACATGAGCTAATATTAAAAGACACTGAATGATTCAAAGTCCAAATGCAGGTCTTGTATGAATGATAATGAATTTTTAAGATTTATAGAAATTCAGAATGTTATTGCACAATATGAAGGTCAAAGTTGTAGAAGAAACAGTTTCAGATCACCTCTGTGTTACTATCAGGGAGTGTGCCTCTAGTATTCATGATCATAACCCTTTAGTTCAGTTCAATTGAACCATGTCCTCTGAATAAGATTGTAGTGAAGTGAAAACAAGAGTTCAGCCTGCCAGCCAGAAGAACATGGTAACCTTTTGCCCCAAATCAGATCAACCAGAAATCTATTAAATGTATAGAGTCACTTTTATTTAGAGAGAACTAAATTACTTTGGCTGTGTTGTGGTACAAAAGAGACAAGTCTTGCAAAATGCATCAGGTCCTCTGCTTTATCTGATGAAAAAACAAGGAAAAGCTTTCTCTGGTAAATTTTTTGCCTACTGACTGAGTAATGTCAGCTTTTGTCCTTCAGACTATGAGCATGATGTTGTAAGCACAAAGAGTAAAAACATTGAACTTGAGATATTTAAGTCAGAATATCAGCTTTGAGTTATTTGGCAAAGTCATGAATAAATGATGACGTTTCCCTCCCTAGCCCTCCTCCCATAGAATCGTAAAATCATTAAAGTTGGAAAAGACCTCAAAGACCTTTGAGTCTAACCTTTTACTGGACACCACTTTGTCGAAGTAAACCACAACACCAAGTGCCATGCCCAGTCACCTCTTGAGCACCTCCAGGGATGGTGACACCACCATTTCCCTGGACAATCTGTTCCAAAGCCTAACCAACATTTCAGTGAAGAAATTCTTCCCAATGTCTAATCTGAACTCCCCTGCTGCTGCTTGAGGACATTTCCCCTTGTCCTCAAGGACAATATCCACAGTCTTTTTCTAGCTACTTTTGTTTTAACCCTTGTAGTGAGAGAAAGCAAAAGGCAAGGTCTGCATAGTGATTCACACTATTTTTTTTTTTGTTGTTGTTATGTGCACTCCAATACAGGTGTTCTTGTATAGACTTCAAAATCTTTTGAGCTTTAGGAGAAACTGGTTTCTTACCCTTTGCACTATTTTCAGATTAACTGTAATTGGTTAGCACACTGGTACAAGAAGAATTCGAGCCTTTTGTATTTGCTTGTGCTGGCACTCTGAGCTGTTTATCTGAAGAAAGGTCATGACAGCATGCTAGGGCAGCTGAGAAATTCTGTGACCCCAAAAAAGAAACTACAATAATGCAGTCTAAAGTCCTGTACTGTGTTCTTTTGTACAGTGAATTTTGCCTTCTCTGCAATAATCATCCAAATCCCAGTGAAGCCATGAGTCTAAAATACTGGTAATATGGTACCGCTGGTGAATATTTTTCTGGTGGTATGATATTATCTTGTAAATGTTTGATACTGAGGGTCATTTTCTGCCATCCAGTACTTCTATTTGGCATTATTTTTAATCATTTGATTGTCTCTTGGAGCTGGAGGGGACAGTTTGTTTGCATGTCTCCTTGTTGTTTTTCCGAAGTAGCTAGACTGAAATAGGGTGCTAGTGTGTGGGATGGATCTCATATTAAAAGAATGGGATGACAATGAATATTTGAAGAGATGACGGCGAGGCATGAGTTTTCTTAAACTTCTATTACTTTTACCCAGATGTCCTTGGCACACATTTAGTCCTGAAATGTTTTTAAGGTTATACCCATGGTGAGGTTTCACCAGGGACTGCATAACAGAGACTTACCAAGAGATGAATCATGACGGGAAAGAGGTGTAAGATAAAGTAAAGGTAAGTTCAGATTTTCCTGGTTGGTTGTGTCAGACTTATACAGATCTGCTGTGTAAAGTATGTTTGAGTTGTGACCTTTTGTCCTGTAAAAAAATTCCAAATAAGTACATTTTGCATGACAGCTGACATATTGCAGCACTATAGAAGAAATTTTGTTACAGCGTTTATTCAGGATTTGGTGTGGGAGGAACATTTCGTTTCTAACTTAGGGAATTACTGTATGTAGCAGAAAACCTGCATAGCTTTATTGTACAACTTAAAAGGCAAATAAGGATAAGTGTGTTTATATTTGTTTTTTATAAGATACATGTTTTTAATAGGAAAATATGAGATATGTGGGAGGGGGAAACAAGAATCTGTTAAATAGTACCTACATGTAAATTACAGCCATAAATGCTGCTAAACTGTAAAATGAATCAAATTGTTTAATCTGGCTGTAATTTTGAAGATGAAGACATTTACAAGCAGTGATCTGAGAACAGGAAATTGTATCACAAATTTTTCTGTGTACCTTTTAATAGCACAGTATTAAACTACTCTGATCAGAGACATGATCAGAGAAACATATCAAGGGTGTCTATCACTTTCTTCATACAACAAGACTAACAAGGGGGTTTTTTATTTATATGTGTGATATAATGTGATGTTATGGAAAAAAGGTAGTGGAAAACTGAGCCTCTGTCCCTCACAACCACAAAAAAGCCACATAGAAATATAGAAATCACTGCAAATGGTTCAAGTGGGAAAGCTTTTTCCCAGAATTATTTTGAAAAGATAAAAATCAAGTAATTCATTGCCATGAAAACTAAAAGAGAGATTGATGATGATGATGATAAGAACTATAACACAATAGGTACTATTTTGTGATAGGATCAATATCAGACTGCAATATTTCCTCATTTCTTTGGAGTTAATTTGAGAGGAATTAAATTTTTGGTCATAAATTGTAAGAGATTCTGGGTAAATTGGTAAATCCATGAACATTTACAGTGATAACTTTTAGGATGAAGATCCATAGAAATCCATCATTTTGCTTTTGCAGAAGAATTATTTTCAAAACATTTTCCCGCCTTCTTGTTGTGACTTTTAGGTAGTCTGGCAATTTCCATATCAGACTGCTTAGATTGAATTTTCACTTTTATTTTATAATGTCTTAACTGCATTACATTTTCTCTTCCTTGAGGCATATTTAGAAAATCTGTAGAAAGAAAGAGAAAAAGACTGTTTCATTATCACAGCCCTATTACTCATTCCCTGTCTTCCTAATGATGGCTGCCTGTATCAAAATATTAAGAAACATCAGTTGTAACACTGAATTTTTTAGGGAGTTTTTTAGCTTCTTTTCTATTTTGTTGTGGGTTTTAGGTGTTGTTGTTGTTTAAGGGGGTTTTGCTTATTGGTTTGTTATGGTTTGGGATTTTTTTCCTCATGATAGTGTTCACAGACAGTGTTGATTGTTGTTCTCTTTCTCGTCCCAAAAAGGTGGGCCCATACTCCAAGTTGTGTGCCTGGATGCCAGATGGTTGTGTTAGTGCTGTGTCTGACTTCCTGAAAATTTTCATAGTTGAAATACCTCAGTAATCAAGTTATACAGACCCCAGGCTACAGGTGTTTTTTTTTTTCTAACCTGTTTGGAATCTGCACAGAAGAGTCTATATCAATCTCCACCTGCTCAGGTAAACAGGTTCTTTAGGAAATGAGAAGGCTATTTGGTTAACTGTTACTTTGTCTAGACTTGAAGTAAGAGATCCATCTTGAAATTTAGCTTGTATTTTTTAAGTACAAAGTGTGCTATTGGGCCTCAGGATTATTATTGTGGATTTCTATCAAACAACAGTGCAGTAGAGGATGGCATAACTGTAATGCAAAGCAGAAAAACTGATTATAGATGTGCATACCATAAAAAAACCCCTCACAGAAACATAAAAAAGACAAATTCACAGTTCATAGTGTTGACAGCTCATTTTTACAAATTCTGTTTCAAAAAATCATAATAAATATCTAGTTATTTTTGCTTGTGTGACAAGAAATTGTCACATCAATATATGCATTGTGGTGTTGCACTTGAAGCTTTTTGGTACTTCAAGAATTTTGTTTCTTTCAAAATCATTGCATAAACACATGAATGAAAATGTTTACAGGGCCAAAGCTTGTTTTAGGTTTTACAGTGTAACACTCTTTCATGTGGGGAAGGTATACCTTATTCCCATGACCATTTGTCTCTTAAAGAAAGAGATCTTTAAAGACAGTGCAACAACAACAACAAGTGAGTGTATACAAATTGAAAGGCTAGGAGTATGCAAGTTATGAACATAAATTCTCTTAATGTTTACATCCCAGCAAGAACGCTTCACACAGTTAAACCTGTATGCCTAACCTTTACAGGTCAGGAAATGTCCCATTTGTTTAAAAGATTGTTCATTCAAAAGGAAAAGAAAGATGTTCTTTACATTTGAGATTACTTGACTTCAACTCCCAGAATTTAAATTTTTTTACTTCTTTCTCTAATAGTATTAGAACTACGTAGCACTCTGTACTTCTGTTCTTGTAAAAAAAATATTTACATACAGATATCAAACAATCTTCTCTTTAATAAAATAAACACATCAAGATCTCAGAGTACTCCTTACCAAGGATCTTATTCTCTGTTGATTAGTTGGCTCTTATTTTATTGTTTTTTTTCTACAATCTCTTTTATTTCTTTTTTTACCTAACTATATTTTCAAAAACTAAAAGTTATTAAACTCTTTAGATTATCTAAATGTTATTTCACCAGTGCGATCAGAAGCTATAAAATTCAACCCTGTTTGCAGTCTTCTACTAGTCCTTGCTATTTTTTATATGTGTAGCCATATATTTTTTGCATTTTCTGTTACTGAGGCCTTATGCAGATCTCTTCAACCATTCAGACCTCATATATTTCAAAGGACAATTGCTTTGTATTTTGGGACAATTCCCTTGCCTTTTTTTTCCCATAAACAACCCAGACTTTGCCAAGTGCATCCTAGAAGTCTTGCTCAATGGGAAGTCCTTAGCATTTAGATATGCTGAAAAGAAACACCAAGCAAGCATGTAGGTAAAGAAAGTAACCTCAAATACCTTGGGAATTATACAATACTTCTGCCTTGCATAACTATGAGAATGTATTCAAACCACATAACATTCAAAAAAGTGTGATTAATTAATCAATTTATCAGTAATCCCAGTTTCAGATTTTTTTAAAAATATCAATATTAATGAGAAAAATAGTTTCCCATATCTTCAGAAATAATAGATTCTCGTTTGTCTTTCACTGAAGTATTTGGATTGTGCCTTTAAATTTCAAGGTTTTGTACATGGAAACCAATGTGGATGCACACATGCAGACACCTATGTGTTTTTGCATTCTCTATGCAATTTCCAAAACTGTATATGGAATGCTTTGTATTATAAAAAATTCACCATTCTCTAGACCTAAAGATTTTTATCCTAATTTATGCTGCACAAGTAACTTTGTGATCTACTTTCCACTATAATATCCCAATATATTGTCTATATTTGTAATAATCAGCAGCCAGGGAAAGTAGTTTGAGTAGCTATGCTCTCCAGAAGGGAAATGTCCAGACCAGTGACAATTATACCTACATCTTACCACTCCACTGCCACCCTTTAATCATGAATTGAAATCCTTCCAGTTATCTACATCGTAAAAAATAGATGCCTAATCTTTTCCTCAGGTGATGGGGCAAAGATGAAACTGCCTCAAACTCTGAGTTGCTAATTAAACCTGCTGTGCATATTCCAACATATGGCCTTTAAACTGACTCTTAACATTACTTATAATTCTCTATTCTTCAGGAACTTCAAATCTGGGTTTTTTCTGGTGTTTTATGTAATTTTGATCATATTTTAATCTTCCATAATTATGGTGTTTTTTTGGTATTTTGTTTGGTTTTGGTTTTTTTGGGTTTTTATTAAATGAGTTCTATAATATTGTGTAATATTTAAGACAAATATTTATTTATTTACACATTATATATAATTATTCTAGTTAATGTTTTTGCCCTTAGTGAATATTTTTATAAGTCACTTGCTTCAAAATAGGATATAATAGTGTTTTATTTATACTGTATGTGATTAAAGTCATTTGGAATTAGGAATTTATACAATTTCTGGGAAAAGAACATATAAACACGCAGAAGACAAATTATATGTATTTACACCCATTAAAATAAAAGGAGAGTGCTCACAGGTAGAAGAGACATTTAAAAGAATGAGGCAATTGCCAGTCATTAAAACTTATATAAAAACAATCTACTACCTTCACAAGTAAACAATGCTTCAATTTCTTTCTGGTTGTTTTACTGTTATCTATTTGTGGAATAAAGTGTATTAAAGATAAATAATTCTGGATTGCAAAGGCAGAATAGTCTCTCTAATTTAGAATTATTTACAAAAATATGTCACATTTTTCTAAATTTAATTAATCAAGCTTCTTTTAAATTAAGCAGAAAATATTTTGATGCGTAAAACTTTTCTTAGATATAGAATAAATGGGCTGTTCTGTATTATAGTTATAAAATAAGGCTTGATAGTGATTATACTCTTTTTTTCTGCAGCAGAGATTTATATTTACAGATGTGGTGCAACAATAGATTCCAAACATATAGTGACAAATGAGTACATCCCAAGATGGAATAACTTTAAAAGAGTTCTTAATGAGTTGTAGAACACTTATTTGAAACTGACTGGGAAAGATATAGCAGGAATTCTCAAAAGGATTTGGAAGAAAGCCCTTCACGTATATCAAGTGTTCATACCTTTTTTAAATTATTATAATCTAAAACATAGCAGTAATCTTTGAAAACTTAGCATTAAAAGCTATATATGTTGGGGTTTTTTTGGTGTGGGAGTTTGTTTGTTTGGTCGGTTGGTTTGGCTTGGTTTGGTTTAGTTTGTTGTTTTGTTTTTTCCCTTGGGCCTAGACTTCAGATGAATTGAAATTCGTGGGACAAGTCACTGGTAAATATAGGTGACATGCAAATAATATAATCTTTAATTTTACAGTTTACATCTTTAATTTTACAATTTTGCAAATGAAAATTGATTGCTTAGGTAAGCTTAACTCAGATGAAAATCCATTTCTTTAAATATATATTTCAACTAAATTTGAATACAAAACCTTTGATAGACTAAAGTGAGAAATAAAGTTCTAATACTATGGGTCTGGCCCTGAAATTGCTGAGAAAAGAGCACAGTTTGCATTAACTTCTAATGAGAGTAGAATTTGTTCAGTATTTCTTGTAGGCACTCATTATCTTGCAAGATCAACAATATATAAATATAATATAATTAAACTCTCATATTGACACTAGATATCCAAATCTTATAAAATTTGAAATGTGATGAAAACTTTTGTTGCTTTGATACAAAGTAAAAGATAAGATTTAAGATCTGAGCTCATTTTAAAAGAGCAGATTAATTGTCCTTATTCATGGCAAGCTCTGAGAAGCATTTCTCAAAGGAGGTGTTACTTTCCTTGGAGAATTTTTACATCTGATCTCAGTTCTGCTAAAGGGATTCTAAATTTAATAAAAATGTTAAACTAAACTAAAGATGGATTCTCTTAAATAATTTAAGCTTGCTGCAATTATACAAATTTAATAAGTTTAGTATATAATACCACTGGATAACATAAGAGAATAGAATTATAGATTAAATGTCTTTTTAGTTAAGAAAATTGGCAAGGACTGTTTTCTACTCATATGGTGTAATTTTCATTTAGCCTCTACTAAAATTCTATTCTTTTAAGAGACTATGCATTAATAAAGATATATTTTATCTCTATAGTTAATTAATTTTTTTGTTTCTATAGATATAATCTGAAATATGGACTTATCTTTTAAATATATTTCTACATTAGCTAGCTTACTGAATTCTGAAAATTTCATTTTCTCAGTTCCATTTTGCTTATTCCTTTATTTTCAGTAGGATTTAATGAACAAAATGTTTGATAGAACACAATTCCCTTTGACTTTCAATATGAAGAGACAAAGCAGACCAAAATAATTGGGATTCATTTCTTTATCTAAGAATATAAAGAGCAGGTACCCTGACATTCACATAATGGGCATTGGATGGACTCAAAGAACAAAATAAACAATTCCTATTTTCTGCAGCCATTACTATTTTCTTTCTCAGATATACTATAATCACACTTTCTTGATATATATTGAATCTTCAATGTCTACCTCACCCACATTGATAACAACCACAGCAACTGCACTTCTGAGAAATTTAGAAGAAATTATCATAGTGAGGAGAAAATTGTTTTGCTACGATAAGGAATTCAAGCAGTCTAGATATTCCTGTGTGTTCTCTCCTGTCTGTTGCTTCCTACTTGACTCTACAGAGTCTCCTAACTTTATGGCTTCGGTCCCATATTAGCTGGATTCTCAAAGAAATTACTTCAATATCCTGGTTGTCTCATTTCATATATGTATATATTTTTTTTTTCTATCATGGCCATCATTGCTCTGAGTTGCTTATTAGAAAGGGTTTTAAGTAAGATTACAAGGGAATCAAAACATAGCAGAATTAACAATTGAATCCCAATGGACTGAAGACTGATTGAGGACTATAATCAGGTGCAAATTAATCTTTCTTTCAAAATATTCGTTTATATATTATTGAATATCTGATACAACTAATTTTCACTGCTTTTCTCACTGGTGTTGCTGAGCCAACAAGAGGGGAGAAGGTTTGGGCCTTTCAGAAGTATTTCCTTTATTAATATTACAGCCAATGGCAAACCCAAGGTTTCTGAAGCTTATATGTCACCATTTTTTTAGCAGAAGGTTTACTACTAGTCAGGTTGATGGCTTAAAATCTAATGACAGCATGTTTTCTGGTGTAATCATATAACCTCATTTTGTACAGAATCTTAATTCTGTACCAAAGTTAAAAAAGAGCAAAGATGTGTCATTCAACAGACATGTAATTATGGTAGTCTAGAAATTAAATGTACAGGAATTATATTAGAAAGATATACATTATCTCAGTTAGATCATATCTCTTGCAATGAAATTAAACAGAAGAGACAAACCAAAGGTAAAACTACTTCCATGTCTATTTTCTCATATGAAAGCACTATTTCAATTCTATTTACGAATAAGAAGAGAAAAATTGAGTTGAAGAAGAAGAAGAAGAAGAAGAAGAAGAAGAAGAGGAAGAAGAAGAAGTAGAAGAAGAAGGGAAATAGCAATTACAGAAGAAGAAGGGAAATAGCAATTACAGGCTGTTTAAACAGTGAATTCTTTCTCTAATCCTGTAATGAGCTTCTATATGACAACATTTATTACCTTATGCAACACCATATGTTGTATGTAAAGGAAGCTACTTTCTATCATCTCTCACACTGAAAGTGAAGAAAAGTTCTGTCGAATCAACAGATCTCAGAGCTGTGACAAACTCCCAGTGTATGTGGGAATGTGTTGGCTGCCCAAATGAATAATTCGAGTAGAATTTGAAGATCATTTTATAAACTTTTAAGATAATAAAGTCAGAATAACACACAGGGAAGGGTGTTGTTCCTTTTCCAAGCAGATCTGTATTTGACATCTTTGTCTGGAAGATGTATTACTCATCCATCATAGAGTATCGTCACACTGATAATATATTAGTGTAATACATTATCAGAACACCATCATTCCGGTGATGTATTGCTAGCTAGCACGGAACTAGATAGTGAGAGTTATAAAGACTTAGCACCATTTATGATAGTAAAAAGAAAATTAAACACTTTATTTTAAGACTTGCACACTAAAGGGAATCTGTGAAAAGGTGATGGTTATTTTAAAATTTGATTTGTGGTAATGCACATCCTGAATTTTAGGGATATGAATTCTAGAAGTAAAATCAAGCCAGTGTTTGTGGTCAGGCAGAAGAGCTACTTTCCTGAAGATATTGCTTTGTGGCTTGTCAGTGGTAGTGCTCGTAAATTGTATCATTAAAACTTTATATTTTAAAAACCTGCAAAAAATAACATAGAAGTAACTATTGGCCATTCATTATAGAGTAAAATTCTAGTATGGCAACAACATGAAAGCTTACTGTGGCATACAAAAACAAAGAACAAAGTTGTGGGACTTTTTTTTAGCAAATTTGGTTTTTCATGGTCTAGATGTAAATGTTTAGTCCTTGCACAAGCTATTGGTCAGATCTTTCAAAATCAGGAGTAATTTCATTCCTCTAGGATCACAGCCTTAATGGACACCCATATCTAGCAATCACTACATTTCTTTGCCATAAAAGTTGTAAGATATTCCTTTTCTTATTATTGTAGTTATTCCTTCTAAAGTAAAGGAAAAAAAAAAGAGTGAATTTATGAAATAAAGGGGAAAAA
>VXBC01009257.1:0-12614 GCA_013399945.1 Ploceus nigricollis | reverse complement strand
TCACAACTCTCAGTTTAGGGACTTGGTGTAGCTATTCTCAGTTCAGTCAGAGAGAAAAGGAGAAAGATTTCTGCCAGGCTTAGCCTGGGAAAAAGTCCGAAAGGAATGTAAATCATTTTGTTATCTCTCTTTTCTCCTTGTTTATAGATATGTTCTACCACACTGACCTAAGTCCAGTGTACCAATCAGGCAGAATGTTTTTACTTTTAGACCAATGATATTAATGTTCATGATGTTCTCTGTAAAAGAGAGGTGTGCTTTTGAATAAACCTTAATCTTGCCTTCTGAACCATGGAGTCAATGCTAATTATTACCCAGCCAGAAACCTGCGACGATGACTTGGAAATGCTCAATAAGAGATGTTGAACAGGGATTTTTACTTATAAGGACCAATTCCAGTTTTTTACAGTTCTTATGTGTACAAACTGTATTCTTTTTAGAAGAACATAATTCATTTTAGAAGAACATTGAGAACATAATTTGTTTGTGAGTGCATCCATTGTATTTATTAATTCTTTTGTATTGCTAAGCTTTTTTTCCTGTTTTAAACTTAACAGTGGACAAGGGTAAACACAGTTGCAGAAAGAGGGCAAGAGAACAAGTAAGGAATATACTTTTTGATGTAAAAAAACCCTGAAAAACTTATTTCTGAGGTTTTTTTCAGAACAATTTAAGACCATTAATCTCATGAAAAAAAGATCTACAAAATCTTAGAGAACTCACTTGATAATATAATTATCAAACAATTTTAGACTCTCTAATGTTACTCCTTATTGCTTTTTTGCTTAGTTCCTTTATTCTAAAAGAGCTAAAAAAAATTTCATTATGTAATCATTATATACCCCCTTGCTAAAAAATGTATTAATGTATTACTCCTTGTATTTATAGTACTTGTCATTGCATATTTCCAGCTTAAATAGCATCAATTAACAATTTTGTTGTTCTCCTGGAAATGCATGTGGCATGCAAACAGAGATTCACAGATTTTAAATTACCACAGATTGTTGCTCTCATATTAATAAAGAAGTGCATAGTTGATAGGAGAAAAAAATAGCAACGCTTTACAATTTGAGAAAACCAGGATATTTTTGAATTCTCCTTATTTCAAACTGAGGTGCTATAAGTTAAATAATGCAAAAGCAACATATTTTTGTTTCAACCTTTGAAGAACAAATTAACCTCTTTACAGAAAGGTGAATTTACACAGTTTTAAGTGGGAGTAGATTTTAAAATGTAACAGCTGAGGATATTTTATCTATTTTGACTCTGAGCAAACCAAAATTGAAGTGATGCAAAGAGATCATACAATAATTAGAAAGATTTATATTGCAAAAATCCTACCCATGCAAATTTTGTACTAACTGAATAGATAACATGCCTTTTAAATATATTTTGGGATTGGTCAGTGAGATAAGATGGAGTTTGCTTCTAAAAGTATATCCCTAGACTTTTTCTGTACTTCTTCAAGATCTTCTGCAGGATCCTGTTTATTTGTTGAGGTGTTTTTTCACAGCTCTGGAGAGACAGGAACGTACCTCGTATCTACAAACCTCCTTGGAAAGGCAGTTGATTACGTAACCGCTGGCCAAGTACTTGAATTGGAAACTTTATTGCCAAGTGTGCCAAACATGACAAAAGAGCTAAAGAAAACTAATGTATGAGTTCATATATGAGATTGAAAATGCCACCATTATGCTGGGAAGAAAACCATTCCAGGTGAGTGATGTAGACCACTAACCACTACTGCAAAATATGCTGTTTCCACAGCTTCTGACCTAAGTTAGGTTCCTAACTTTGAATTCCCTTTCTATTTGGATGGTGGCAAAAGCAAGTAACTCAAAGCACAGAGCCAGTGGAGGTATCATTCTGCCTTGCCATTAAACAGACTGCAGAGAAGGACAAACACAGAGAAAGATGTGTGAAAAGAAAATATAAGATGGAATTTCCTTATTCAAGTACACAGTGAGAGAACAACAGACACTTCCAATATATTAAAAGAAGGATTCCCATACATATCTGTCAGGTCCAGCAAGCGATGAGTGCCCAGCTTGACTCCCTGCACACCCCATTCTCACACAGTCAGATCAGGTTTCCTGACTGGCTGGGCCCGGGTTTCCCACAGCAGAGTCTCAGTCAACTTGATACCTAAAGCAATTTATTCGTGGTTCAGTAAGGCAGAAACTGTCCAAGCTGGTGTCCCTGAGAAGGAGCCCAAACAAAGGAGCCCTTGGACTTTCATGCACGCACTATCTAAGTGCTCCACAGTCTTGGGTCTTTCAGCTGAGTCCTCAGCTCCTGCCATGGCCCTTAGTGTCCAATTCCCTTACAGGGCCACATGTCCCCAAGCCCATTGTGCTGCAGAGAGTCAGCACCTCACAGCCTCTTTCCCGGGCTCCCACGCAGAGCTCAACTTGCAGGTCCCTCTGCAGCTGTACCACCAGCTACCTGCACTGAAGGTATTCCTCAACAGATCCAGATGGATAAAAACCCTGAGCAGCATTGTCTGACTCCACAACTGACCCTACACTGAGCAGGAAGTTGGACAAGAGAAGTCACCAGGTCCCTTCCAACCTGAACTACCCAATGATTGTGTGCATGCAAATAATTGTAAAAAATTGTATCATTTCTCCATTGGAGACTTGGATAGGATAAACCACTAACTACATATCTCTAAGAATTATTTCAGTCCCAAATAAGTGTACTTCAGCAAGTAATGGGCAGGAGCCTTCATAAAGATTGAAAAAAATCCTTGTTAATAGGGAATCAAGGAGAAAAGCTTTCATACAGTTATTCTTCAGCCCAGATTGATAACTGGATACAGATACTAGAATGGTTGTTCAATGAAGGAATCTGCCTCAGGACTCTATATCTCACTAGTAGACGATTAGAAAGTGTCTGTATTCTAGGACCATTATGTGTATACATACAATAATAGCCATGCCAAAGTAGTTGGTGTTTTAGAGTAGGACATAGAGTAGGACTGTACCCACTGAAGTGTCCTGTGCTGCCTGTGGAGTTGGCAATCAAACAACCCAGGTTCTTACAAATACTGCATTTTTTCAGTGAGCCAAACTGACACCAAACTATACTTTTTAAATTCTTATTTTGTGCATTGCATTTTCATGCTTCTTTTCATTTTTCTGTGAGTTTTTTTTCTGAAGCATCAAATCAAATGGTGTTATTTCTCACTGCTAATTCCCTTCATGCTGTTACTTTCATCACTCCAGGTTGTTTCTGTTCCCTTTCTGTTTCCTTTTTCATGCCAGCATGATTGTCTTGTCACCAGCTTAAAGGGGAAAAAATAACTTCTAAGATATTTTGTCCACCCTTTTTCTCAGTGGATGTAAGATTAACCTCTGTGTTAATAGACTAAATAAGATCCTCCCTCCATCAAAGACATAGGGTGTGGTTATGTGAATTGCCACTTGTCCTCAAGTGAAAACAAGGAACTTTGATCAGGACTTCTATATCGGCCTCCTAACTTTTAGCTTACAAGCAGGCTGAGAGAAAGCAAATGTCTTACACAAACAGTTCTAAGGCTTCTTATGTTTCTTCTGTTGAAAGAGCACTCTGACATGTTAAGATTTTTTGTTAGGATCAGAAAAGCCATTTTTCAGCTCATACTTCTGTTCTACCTGACGTGAACCAGAGACAGCTGATATCTAGTATATCTAACATTCAAAGAAATTTCATCAGACCTGGTAGTCAGATAATATATCCTTGAATGACTGTAGCAACTACTTCCTGCAAGGTGGAGAGTGAGGTTGAATTTGCTATGAGCCCTTGCAAAACTAGTTTAAAATTTGGGAAGTAAAAGGTACAAAAAAGTTTTACGGTATGTAGATTTTTTAGCCATCACAGAGCACTCGAGACAAAACATAAAACATTAAAAATGTATTTCTTATTTTATTCTAGACAAAGAGAGATGTACAATCATTAAAAAAACAAACAAAAAAACCCAAAGCTGAAATTTGATGTATGGTACTTATTCTTTATTAGCTTCTCATCTGAAAGTCACTTTCTCCTAAGGATTAGGTAAAAGGTGAAGACAGCATCTGTTCTAGAGAGGAAAAAAAATATTTCAAACTGTTATACATGATCAGAAATAACTCTGTCTATGGATGTTTGCCTTTTTAGTGTGATCACAGAATTTCCTAAATAGATATTAAGACGAAGGAAATTCTGCTCTTTTTTAAGAAACAAAACAAAGAATCAACCAACCAAAAATCCTGAAAAAAATGTACCTGCCCAAAAGAGAGAGGAAGAAAAAAATGCAGAAAAGACATCCTCCATCATGATTGCAATCACATTGCCACATATTTTTCACAATGGCGCATACTTAATTGCACTTTCTTTGCATAAGAAAGGGAATTCAAGCACAGATGCAAGTACAGTTTTTCTTTTAAGAATCTAGTTTTGATACTTATTTTATATTCAATAAGCATAATATTTACATTTGAAAACTATGGCCTCAGATGCGCTAAGAACTAGAGCAATGAACGGATATTTTTACACGACATCCATAAATATAGGCAACAGCGTGAGTTTCCATAAAAGAAAATATACACAGATAGTATTTTTTTCCTTTAGTTGTAACACCCATGTGGGCACAGATCCTTGACTTATGAAGAAATATCTGACAAAATCTACATTTTTCAGAGTTCTTCTATGCAAGAAATTCTCTGATGTATAATTGCAATCAGACTGCAGCATGAGAAACATCAACAAGCCAGAAAGTCACTGAAGAATTTATATCTCTTCTTAAATACATTTATGTGTGAACAACAAGTATTCAGCCTTGAAGCACAAGATATCACAAACCACTCGAAGATTTTTAGGATCAGGTTCAAACCCAAAAGCCAAGTTTGCGGAAAGATATAGCTTACAAGATATAGTGGACAAACAATATTGCCAATGTGTTTAATATAGCTACTTCTTTGGGCCAGAGTTGCTAATCATATTTTATAAATTTTAGTATTAACTAGAAAGCTGTTAAGCCAGAAAAATCATTTTAGAAATAGTGAATGAAGTCTGGGGAAAAAAAAAAAACCAACAGGATTATTCTATTAAAATAGATTCATCCATGTATTTTTATAAAATATCAGGGGTCAAAAAAAAATCCTTTTGGATATCAAAAGGAAGTATTTATACACAGTGTCTAAAAGACTCAATTGAATGGGTCAAGTCTAAGCTAAAGTTATAAGATTAAAAGAACATTGTCAACTTGAATTTTATAATGGACTATTTTCTCATAATCCTGTTTCTGATAGACAGTAATCTCCTCTTTAAAGTAGTCTGATCTATTGGTATTTTAAAATTCCTAAATATGTTATAAAGGGTCTCCAACTTAACAGCTAATATTTACAGGACCTTTTCAGTGATAATAAAATGGATAGGCTAGATGTTTTAACTGTATACTTTGGAAAGATCTCAAAACACTTTAAGTCCTACTCTAGGAAGTGATGCAATGAAAAGAGCTATATTCAAATGCTTTCAAATTTGCAGAGAAAAAACCAGAGAGATTCTTAAAAAACCCCAAATATTTTCCCTGTTATAAAATATTTGAAAACTATGGGTTAAAAAAAAGTCATAATGTGTAAAAATTGCAACCCAAAACTCATTCTTCTTTGAAAGGAAATTAATTTCTGTATTTTAAAAGCTATTCCCATGGCATGTTGAAATGATAAAATTTCAGATGTAATTTGTTACCTCTTTTTAAGAAATTTTCCTTCCTAGATTAATCACACTTGCATGTTTTTTGATCTGAAAACAAGATGCGAAAGTGATATCAACAATCACAGAATATAGAAGTCCATCTGACTTTCATTTTTACTGGCATCCCTCCTTTTCAAAAATTCCCAGTGGTCCCATGGAACCCAAGGAGATGGGTCCTGAAGGAACTAGACAGTGTTGCTGTCAATCCAATCTCTATTTAATTTGAAAAGTTGTGGCAATTGGGTGGTGTCCCCAGAGACTGGAAAGAATAGTAAATACCACACCCATTTTTTAAAAGCCAGAATGGACTCTCAGATTTGCTGACCAATCAGCCTCAAATCCATTCCAAGTAAGATCATAGAACAACCTTCCTGAAAGACGTATCAAAACTTATGGAAGGAAGGGAGGTGATTAGAGGCAGTCAAGATACCTTCACTAAAGGCAAGTCTTCTGCATCTTCTTCTTAGGATCAATAGTATTTTTAGGATTCATTTTCTTTTCAGGGCCTCAGTTTTCTAGCCAAAAGTCTGAGTGAAGAACAATGCCTGATCCATCTCCTATTTGGTGCTTCCATCTCATGTCTGCTTAAGAAGGTACTGCTTTGATTTACACCAGTCACTGTCACAATTTACAGCAAACCATTTCTGGCTGCAGCTAGTGAGCAACAAGATTCTGCTTGAGAGATAAAGTGCTTGGGTTCAGACATCTGCCCTTCCCCACATCAGACAAATAGACAGAATTTTCTCCCACTTATTCACAAGTCAAGCTACTTTTTCTCATACGAAAGCAATCTAAGAATTTTACACAATATCTAAATATGCATAAAAGGTTTTATATTATATTTAGCATGATGTAAAAAATTATTTGTCCAAATTAATAGTCCTAGCCAAGTGATTTGTTTCAGCAGATAAGGGGAATTAGTTTAGCAGTAACAAAAGAAAAAGTCTTTTTGCATGACAGAAAATTTTGTACCCTGCAAACATGTAAAAGAAGTGTGAGGAATGACCCAGTAAAATTCTGCAACAGAGTTATCAACAAATAAAAAACTCAGTAGCCCAGAAAACAGCAAGGAAATATGAAGTCTAAGAATTGTTCAATTCTCATCTGAATTGGCAGTAGATATAAAAATCTGTATTCAGCTGGTTGATGTATTGCAGTACACACTGAGAAGTCATCCAGAACACAGACACTCTTAGCCTAGTATGTATGAGGCTGATATTTAAACAAATCAAACCAGATGCAATGAATTGTTGAATAAATGCACTCATCTTCAAATCATCGTGGCTTGTCATGGCCAGGTATTGTTTCTAGTTTAAGTGGCCTTTAAAATTTTATCTACAACATCTATTGCTCAAAAAACACAGCAAAAGGAGATATTGCTATTGGCTAATATTGCACAAAAGCAGAGTATGCAGTAACACAAAGAGGAAGGGAATTAATTGGTCTTCAGGAATATGGATGCAACATCTGATATTTGGTACTTTATTAGAAGCATAGGACTATTTGCACAGGTGTTTTTTCAAATGCCTGTGGAACAGTAACAATGGTATGTTGTCTGCCATAGCTTTAATGCTGGTCCAGATCTTTTTTTGTCCTAGTTTACAGTCATTCACCAACTATATAAAACATGACCCTCCAATCAGGTAGGCATAATCTATCTTTTAGAAGTTGTCTTAAAAAATGTTATTTCTCTAGACAATTAAATTCTGAAATTAAAAAAGAAAAGCTAACTGGACCTGTTCTGTAACGGTAAGCTTTTCAAAGACTTTAGGACATTTTCATAGAATCATTCAAGTTGGAAAATATATTTAAGTCCAATTATAAACCTAAAACTGCTAAGTCCACCATTAAACCATGTCCCTTAGCACCACATCTTTTCAATAATCTTTGACTATAATGTTGCTAATAACATATGCATATAAGTAGAAAATATAACTCAGAAATATTTTTTAGTTTTCCATCATTTACTACATCTGGATTACTACTGACAATTTAGAAAAAATAAATCTCCTTGACAGCTAAAAAGGATGTGTTTTATAAAATGTGCATTTTATACAATGCTGGTGTTTTTGTCAACTTTAAAATGTTCAAATTTACATTTGTGTAAATATAGAAGGTTATCATTGTTATTTGATTAAATAAGGAAGGTATAGAGAATCTTGAGGTAAATAGGAAAGTAAGCATGAGTCACTGCAGAGATCTGTAAATGCACATAACATTAAACCTGTGTTGAAAGAATTTAGCAGGATACTACAGTAAGACCTCAACAATTCTAAGACCTAATATTTTATATATATTTTTACGTATTGTTTTATTCTGTCATTTTTCCTCTATTTTTTTTTTCATCTCCACTACTGTGTCTATTTAGACATTAAACAAAGCATTGAATTCTATAATTCTAAGTGACATTAATTACTTTTATGGTAGCTATGATCAGTGTTGAAAAATCATATGTAAGAGTCTTTGTAATATAAAAAATTGCACTCAGAAGGATCCCTAAGAACACTAAATATTTAAAGCCTTCTTCTATGTCTCTCTAAAACTTTTCTATTAACTATGCAAATAAGACTTATCATCCAGGTCATAGGTTCAATTCCAGTCTTTCCAGTCTCTTTACTCTGCCACTTGCAATGACTGAAAAGGGGGAAAGGGTTCCTCCCAGCCACACTGCAGAATGCCTGTAAAATAAATATCTTTTACAGGTAAATGTAAGGTCCTAAGAATGGCGGCCGAAAGTTTATGTAGCACAAAACAATCTCAAAGTAAAAATTAAGGATGAGCATAGAAAAGCTGCTAATTTGATGCAATTCCACTTGTTGCTTTAAGAACAAAAAATATAAGTTGATTTGTTAGACGCATACAGTAACTTTCAGTAGAATCTTGGCTGGCCTAGAAATTTTTTCCACAAAACTTAGCCTGATTTATTTCTGTTGTGAAAATAATTGAGGTGAATGCAGCATAAAGTTTGATTAAGTTCATGCATACAGAGAGCCCACTCAGTTTTACTCTTTATGTAATGACCCCAACCATCTGGGGTGTTACTCTAGGTCACTTTGGTAAATTCATACTTTTTTTTTTTTTACAGTCTGGAAATAGAACAGAGAGGAGAAAATGCTGTTTTCTGGTTTATGTATGCATGGTGAATAAGGTAGAGGCTTTGAAATACTGATGTTTTTGAAAGAATCAGTCCTTCCTGAGCCATATCAATGTCAGCCTGCCTCCCTCACACAAGCAGTACAGCTCACTTGTGCAGATGTCAGAGCTGCTTGAGTCCTGTAGGTGTATCTTTTAAAAAAATGTATGTTAAATAAGATGAATGAAATAGCTGGCAAAATTTCAGACAGCTTTCAGGTAAACATTTCACACCTAAAAGAGGAGATGGTTGTTTTTTTATAAATTAATGGTCTGTAAACACCTTGTACTCAATTCTGATTTTGCAGCAATTTTATGCCAAAGTAACTCCATCGATCACTGGTGATTTACACTGATATTACCCTACAAAGTCATCTAAAGTTTAGCTCAAGTAAAAAAAATATAAATCTTTGCTTTGTTTTGTATGTGGTTACTCATTTGTCTCTCCTCTCACCAACATTCACATGTCAAGATTAACTTCTAGCTCAGACCCTGCAATTTTATATAATGGTACAGATTTTGAAAGTTCATCTGAGAGTTTTATCTTTTGTGACACAACATACTGTGAAGAAAGCAAGCTTCTTCTCCTTTTCTGCTCCCCCATGTTTTCCTTTTGTTTTGTAGATATCCACTGATGTTTTACTCTCTCACAATTTTAACTTTAAAAACACTGACAATTATTTCAACCATTTTAATAATCTTTCGCAACCTAGATGCCATTTTAAAGGTATGTGAGTTTATTCATTTTCAAGTAATGTGTGTAGCATTAGTGGAGAATCCCAAAAAATTAATCCAATAGGATTCAAAATCTTCATGTAGAAGTTGGAGAGAAAACAGAGAAGGCTTCTTCCTACACTCAACTTACATACCACAGCCCTGGTCTGTTTAGTGTAAATGCTGAATATTACAGAATCCCCACACAGATGTTAAACACTTCTAAAAAGAGGCAATATTCTAGCAAGTATGCTACAGATATGTCACGTTTGCATTGTCTTTCATATACTGGAATAGTTATGAGTGAGGGAGAAAATTGTGCTTTCAGAACACGGGAGCAGGAGACATTTCTATGCAAGTTTCTTTAAATATTTGTAGGGTGTTCTGCCCCTCTTTGTGTTCCTGGGTTCACTGCGACTAGTAATAGTTCTTGTGCAACTGAGTATTGCCCACATGGGTGTGTATTTATGAATGTATATTTCATTCTACCCACTGTTCAAGCTGACCAAGTCTCACAATAATATTGCTCTGAGCTAACATACCAGTTTCTCAGTACTTTGCCAGCTGCTGTGCTGTGCTGTCTGGTCTGCTTGGCAAAGAAAATGCAGATCAGAACATAGAAAATCTCTATGCAACCATTATGCTATATCATTGCAAGTTAATTTCTGATATACTTTATTTTAATTTTGGTTTTGTCCTGTTTATTTTCTTTCCTTAACTGTGCTTCACGAAAGGCTTTTCTACATTAGGATACTCACTAAAGTAATTGCTTGAGCTGTAGCCTAAACAATGTCTTCAACTGTATCCAATCAGCACTATTAGCTTTGCAGTGCAATTCCCAATGTGAACACACTTTCTCAAGGACGAGCATCTTTATTTACAATTTAGCTTAATCTGCTTCTACAGTGGATTATGTGCAGTTCAAATTATACTCCTATGTCAATATTTTCTTGTGTAGCAAAACCTCTGTAGGCAAAAAGTTTTAAATTCATAAAGCAAAATTACCATGCAAGCTTCTTCCTAGTCCTGTAGTGATACCTCTGTTCTTCATGCTCAGTTCAACCCCCATTTATGTTAGATGGTCACAGACATTTCTGTCACAGTCTACAGGCTCTGATTTTCAGTGATGGTACGCTTACCATGAAGAACTGGAAATCATAAACTTCTATTCACAACTTTCTGGTCTTCTCACATTCAGAGTAAGTGTCTAGGTAAAAATAAAGAAAGGAAGAAGAGGGGAAACTGTTCTGTGCAATTGCTCTGTACCACCCCTGTCAGTAGTTGTCTATCTGTATGACCTGTTCATAGGATATGCTGCCTAGTTTTGGAATAGGAATGGCAGATTTCCTCCACCCTGGAGTGGTTATATGGAAACTCAAATAAATCACATTTTAAATAGAAGAAAGGTGAGCCCATCACTTTGAGGGGCATTGTCAGGGCTCTGGGAGAGATATTAGCCCTTACTGTCCCTGCCCAGCAGCCTCTGAGAACTCCTCTGACCCCTCCATGAGGAGCCTCATTTCAGCTTGGGCCGTTCCCCCACACCAGTGTTGCTGTAGGAGTGCCTAGGCTAGGTGCCACCTATGTCCCTTTGCCCAGCACAGGACTCGGATTCTGGCTGCAGCCAAGTCTCCAGCCCTGTCCTGGTCTGCTGCTGCTTGATGAACCCTGGTAGGTCACTTTCCATGTCTGGAGCTGTTGATAAGACCCCATTACAGCCATGACTCTATCCTCTGTGGTCAGACCTGAGGGACAGTGCCTGCCAGTGAGAGCACCGGATTCCCTGGGATAACCCTGGATTCCTGGCTCCCTGTCTTCTAGGAGCAGCCCATGCTTAATGTGTCCTGACAATGATTAAATGCATCATGATTGTAAAGTTCACCATCTCAAACAAAAGGCAAAGCGTGTAAAACAAGAACAAGAAACCAGAAATAAATAGCGTTTAGCTATTAGAAGTTAATCTTTTTCCTCAATGTTAATGTCCTTACCTCAAGCTTCCACATTGTGTCAATGACACTAATGATCTTGAACTTCAACTGCTGCATATGTGCAAGTCTGTGGAATGTATCCTTTCTCCTCTTAAAAATTAAAAGCAAACCCCTTCTTAGACATCTCTCATGTATGACTAGCAAAATTTTGTGATAATTAAAACCACTTTTTTTTCTTTAAAACTTTTATTATGTCTTTTGAGATAATAAAAACTCTAATGGAGAGAGTTCTGTTTGAACTCTCATGGATATCAGCAGAAGGATTTCTACCAGGGTGGTTGTTTGCTGCTAATAGCAATTTATTAAATTTGTATTTACATCTCTGGGAATGAAATTTAGCTCTAATTACTTACTGTGCTTTACAGCTATTGCATACTTACTCCTGCAAAGACAGAATTTTCATGTGTTTTAAGCACACAGCTAATTTGGCAATAATTGCAAATACTACTGAGTTTGCATGCACAAACCAACACTTAAATAGGCAGAATTTAACCAATTCAAAATGTGCTTTCATCTGAATGTTTGAAGCCACTCTACCCATAGGCCCATTCTTTCTGAAATCTCCTTTTTTTAATATCCTTCTGCTTTTGAACAGTGAAAAATATAATCTTTTGATTTAACAATAGCTGTTTAATATTTGCCTCTATTGATGTCTTTTTTGTCAGTAACAGCTATGTCACTTTTATTTTGAAAAATAAGAAGCACATTAGTTTAGGAAATAAAAGTTTGAAAATGGTAGTTGGTGAGAAAATGGTTACTTTTTTTTTCTATAGGTTTTAAAGGAGCTGACACCAGTGAAAAAAATATTTGGAGATTTTCCCCAGAGAGGTTGCACTGCTGCAGCCATCCCACCATAGAAAAAGTTCTTATTTATATAGTGCATTAGAATAGAAAATCCTCTGCAACATTATCTATATTCAGGATGAGCACTCAGAAGAGCCAAATATGTGGTCTTTTTCAAGCTAACATAGATATTACAAAATAAAAAGTTATTGAAGTAAAGTACACAAATATTTGAACTATGTACCAATTTATGTATTTTTATATGCGTGGAGCTTTCGTAAA
>VXBC01009256.1:776533-810692 GCA_013399945.1 Ploceus nigricollis | reverse complement strand
CAAGGCCACTCTGTCACTCCCCTAAGCAGCGGGACAGGGGAGATAAAATATAATGAAGGGTTCATCAGCTGAGATAAGGACAAGAGAGAGGTCACTTACCAAATACCATCATGGGCAAACTGGGCTAAACTTAGAAATATTAAATAAATTTATTACTAACAAAATCAGAGCATGATAATGAGAAATAAAATAAACCTTAAAAACACCTTCCCCCTTTCTTCTTCCTAGCTCTACTTCCTTCCCCAGTGGCAGAGAGACAGGGGATGGGGTTTATGGTCAGTTCATGACCCGAGGCTTCTCCTGCTGATCAGGGAGTCCTTCCCTGCTGCACTGTGGGGTCCTCCCATGAGCAACAGCTCTCTGCAAACTGCTGCAATGTGAGTCCATCCCACAAGTCCTCCCAAAACTGCTGCAGCATGGGTCACTCCTCCGTAGGGTGCAGTCCTTCAGGCACAGCCTGCTGCAGTGTGGGCACAGGGTCACAAGTCCTACCAGCAAACCTGCTCCAGTGCGGGCTCCTCTCTCCACAGGTCTGCAGGACCCTGCCCCAGCACAGAGTCACAGCCACAACACCTCCCACGGGGTCACAGCCTCCTCTCAGGCACCCACGCGCTCTGGTGTGGGTGTCTTCCATGGGCAAAGGATGGATCTCTGTATCCCCATGGACCTCCATGGGCTGCAGGGACACAGCTGCCTCACCATGGTCTGTATCACGGGCTGCAAGGGAATCTCAGCTCTGGCACCTGCAGCACCTCCTGCCCCTCCTTCTGCACTGACCTTGGTGTCTGCAGGGTTGTTCCTCTCACATGTTCTCACCCCACTCTTCTCTGGCCACAATTACATCTGCACAATAACTTTTTTTTCCTTCTTAACTATGTTATCACAGAGGCATCGTTGTCATTTCTGATCAGTCCAGCCTTGGCCAGGAGAGTCTGTCCTGGAGCCGGCTGCCATTGGCTCTGCTTGACATGGGAGAAGCTGCTGGCAGCTTCTCACAGAAACCACCCCTGTGTCCCCTCTGCTGCCAAAGCTTGGCCATGCAAACCCCATACAGTCTTGTTCATCCAAAAGCTCCTGAACGCAGTGCATTGCAGTGTAGTGCAGTGCAGTGCATTTTAGACACCTTTGTTGTAGATCAGATGAACCACAATACTTGTTGTCTGAGAGGTGCCCTCTTCAACCCTGGTGCACATAATTTTACATAAACCCCTTTCCAATTTAATGTCATGAGAAGTAGGTCCCCTAGAACCATATCTATTCCCTTAATCCTTTCACTTCCTTAGATCTGGAGTTGTTTTCAGGACGGGTAAAACTTTTAAGTGAAATCAGATTTTCATGTAAAATGGAATTGCAATTTTACAGTGATTCTTCAACTCTGGAAGTCCTCATAATATATGAAACTGGAAAATGCATGAAGTATAGGTAAGGACCTATCTAGAATAGTACTGCTACTCTGTAAATACTTTGGGGAAAAGTGTTAAATAACAAAGCAGGTTTTGAGATAATGTCCTCCGAGATGATTTGATACAAGCACATAATTTCAGACAATGTCTTTTTATTATCTAAGAGTCAAAATTAGGTGCTCAGATACTAGAAATAAAAAGCCTACCTTTAAATAAATATTTTTTAAATGAGATTATACAACATGAAGTACTAAGAAATTGATATGAATTAACACAAAATTTTTCTGATCATTCACTGAGATTATAAAAATTCCCTTGTGGCCATAGCTAGAATTAGAGAAGCAAGAGTGTTATTGACAAGGACAAAAATGAAAGAACAGTAGTTTCCTTTACAAAATTCAGCAATACTAGTGCATAGCAGAAAATCTTCAGATTCTTATAGCTAATTACCTACTACATCAATAAACTGTCCAACAATAAATAATAGAGATTTTGTATTAGTCTATATTTTATGTGACTTCAGTAAATTTTAGGTATCATATTAAGGTTTGTGCCAAAACTTTATTAAATCAGATTTGTGTTATCACTTAAACGCATTTTTCTACTTCATGTGTACACTAAAGTTCTGCTAGAGAAAGCACTGATAGGCAGCTTTTATAAGTTACTTATGTCTGTAAAAAATGAAAAATGATGACTGTAAAATTTGCCCTGCTTCCTGTAAAATGTCCTTCCACAAATCTGTGAAAACATTTCATAAATGCTTGGAAATAAATGGATGCTTTCTTGAAGAAATAATTCGTAAAATCTTTGAAAATACTGTTAATACATTTCCTTTATTGTACCTGCATTCCTCTTTTCTATAGTATTCCAATTTTCTTTTCAACAAATTCCAAGAGACACTAGCCAGAATTCATGTTTTATGAAAGAAAGATCAGTGATCAGTCAAGTAATTGATTGAGCTGTTCCCCAAGTAAAGCTCCAGAATGTAGGCATTTGCAATGAAGTAACCAAATGTAGGGCCTTCATTCATTTGTCCTAAGCTAATCAGGTAGTGCCCACATATAATGTCTGCATGTGAGCAGCTGAACTGGGTTCTGGGGATCCCCTGACCTAACTTACCTACAGACATTTATGTCATGGTCCAGTTGTCATTATGGTGTTTAATGCATTCTGAGATTCAATTTTCTTCTCCTTCTGCTGGTCCAGAAGTACACAGGCATCTCACAAGGCTTCTGCAATATGCCAACCCCAATGGAGGTTTTGGATACTCCTGACTTCTCAAAAGGTATTTTTGTCTAGGTATATGGCAGGTTTATAAACTTTTATCTGAATCAATGGAGATCAAGGGCTTAGTCCACTCTCCAGTCTGGAAAAGGCTTTGCCACTAAAGGCAACACTATAAGCTAAATGTTGAAGTTCATTCCTGCTTTCAGCTTTCCTAAAAAAATTCAGTCTGTGCAGTGAACAAGCAGTAAATCTGAGGAATTACCCTTGGGGCAACAATCTCCCTACAAGTATGCATTTTCTATTTCCTGAGAGCTTTCTCTTGCATTCCACCATCTCATGCCTGAAACTTTAGCTGGCACTAGAGGCAAAGGGGAGCACTTTAGAGTTGGGAATAGGCTGTTGACCACTGAGAAGTGCATATGGTCTGCATGTCATTCAGATGAAGGACTATGAAAGAAGCACATACACTACACATTCTGCTATGAGGAGTGAAAGGCATTGCCTAAGATGAATACAACTAATTTACATTTTTCTTCCTTGGGTCTGCCTTTCTGCTGCAACTGAATTTTTCCCTTTGGCATCTCATTCCATCATTCTGTTTTCAAAAGTACTGCATTGAGTAGTGAAAAGTAGTAGTTCAATGTATCTAAAAGGTTTTGACAGAGGCAACATGTTTTGAGGGGGTATAAGGTAATAATATAAATGCTTGTTCTAATAAGCATTAAAAAGCTGCCTGGAAGAATAGCAGTTTCTCAGTTCAGATGACATAGATGAAATCTTTGAGAACTATTAATGAGAAAGTAATTAGTTACACAATAGCCCAATAATGTTATTAATTCTTTATGCGTTGTGCCATACATGCTTACAAATGCAAAGAGAAAGTAATATTCAGATTAAGAAGTCACAATTACGGTAGTAAAATAAGTCCTATTTGAGGAATTTTATTTCTGACTATTAGAAAATTGAACACACTTCTTCAACACAGTGGAGTATAAAAGCTACTTTTAATTCTGTGATCACCGTTCTCAATGACAGCAAATTATTCCTTGTCCTTTTTTGAAAACAGATGTAGATACAGAATAATTTTACTTTTTTTTTCTTTTAGTGAATAAGCTCCCTTTTTTTAAGAGTTAGTTATTCTTAGGGCACTTTCTTTATGGCTGCAAATTGCAGTTACAGTATAACACTCAGATGATTAATATATTTTCTGCTTATATTTATTGAATGTTTTGGAATGGGTGTTCCTGGTGAGAAAAGTGAAAGAAAGCCTTATTTACACCACCAGGAAGAACTTCAGAACTAGTTTTACTGCTAAGAGACTGAAGAACACCATGAGTTTCTCTAAGGTATTAGTGTTTTTTTTTTCTTCTGCCACAAGGAATAATATTTTGGGGGCACATACTAATGTTAAAAGAATTTTTTTTTTACTTTTCATATGCTGAATGTTCCAAAAACAGTCTAGGTACTTCTGGAACAAAAATATTTGCCATTCAGATTATTTGCTTCCTATCTTGGGGTAATGATTTGTTGCTTGATATTTTTTTCTCCCTTAGATGCTTGGTTTGAAGAATTATGGTTGAAATGTATATTTTTTCTTCTCACTTTTTTCTTCTCCTGAAGAACCAGCTTGTAATATATCACAGCTGTCATTATAATGAGAGAAAACATCATGATGCAGCAGAACTTAGTCAATTCAATTATATAGAAAATGCAGTGAAATTATTTTGATAGAAATGCACCTGCTGAGGCTGCCTGCTAGCTAGTCCACAATTAGATGCTGTGTAAAAAGTTATTAAAAACTTCATTTAGACAATTTATCTCTCAAGAGTGCCTGGGGAATGTTTCCCTGAAGAAGGGTCAAAACTCCAGAGAAATGTTTATTTCAAAAGTAAAGGTAAATTATGCAGCCCTGTCCTCATATGGTGAAGATACACACTGTCTTAAGAAAAATTCAAAGGTTTAAAAGATTTTGTAGATGGATGGGATCAAGCCACCCATGAACTATATAGCCTTGGTCCATAGGTCTAAGAAAAACATGAAAGAATGCGTATTTCTTTAAAAAAAAAAAAAAGAAAAGAAAAAGAAAAAAAAAAAGAGCATCTCTAATGAGCATTCCACTGATTTTGGATTGCATTGGTAGTAATAACACAATAACAAAAGACAAAAGAAGTTTACTGTAGAAAATGACCCAGAAAAATGACTGAAGGCATATACTGCTTTCTCTGAAGAGCCATACTGCTCGCATTTTGGAGTTAGCTTCTCCACATCAGGACTACCAGGAAGAATAATATATTTCCCTCTGTGAATGGCTTTTTGATGCATCTCCCACTGTTCCTGGTTGGTTTTGTCACATCAGCAACTGAGGCAACAGCATATTGAGCTGACATGAAGCAAAAGCTTTCCATAAAAATACTCATACTTGCAATTAGTTTATCACACTTTGCCCATTCACCTCCCCAGAAAGGTAATAAATCACTTCTGGAGATTACATCTTCATGACTGCTAGAATCATTAATCTGTGATTTTATTTTTTTTAATAGCTTATTTTGCTTACAAGTTATGACAGCTTTGTGCCATTTTTCTCCTAAACAAGAGCGATTGCTGTAAGGACAGGACACATTCTTACAGTTCATATTTTGAGTTTAAAAACTACTGATTGTTTTAACGATGTTTTATAAAATGGCCCTGTTTCAGTAGTTGTTCTCAGGAGTGTGAAAAAGACACACAAATCATCTTCTCCAGTATGGTATTGTAAACTGCATGTTTTAAATGAATTTAAATAGTTTCACTGTAAAAAGTGATTTGTTCCTTTGGTAGTTGCATTAAATTTTCAAGGGTATTTATCCATGAAGGAAATATCAGGAAAAAAATTGTATTTTCTTGGTTTTGAAGAATGACAATTCACTTCTTAAAGCTGGACAGCAGATGGCCAGCATGCTGTTGGCATTATTGCTCTATAAATGCATATATGAAGTCTAGTAAAAGATATATACACGGAGCTAATTAGCAACTTTCCTCAAATTATACTAGCAACCAAAGAAGGCTCCCATAGAAGACTTTCTACATGACATTTTTTCATCAAGTATATTGAATAAATGAATTAAAATATATTTATATACAGTAAATTTTTGGTATACACTTAGTGAAAAATATTCTTTGTATGTTTATGTAAGAACAATTTTAATGTAATACCCAAAAGGAAGACAATATGTTGTCTGCAGAAACCATGTGGTATGGAGAGAAGTCAAGAAAAAGAAATCTTGAACTGATTTATTTAGAGAATTAAACTATGTGAGTAGAAGATGGAGTCTGGGTTCATACCTTGTGCTTGAAATGCTTCTCAGAAGAATTTTGGTTCCAGTTCAAAGCAAACATGGCAAGTATTTGAACACCATCTTTTTTCGTTTTTTTGTTTTTTCCTCTGCTGTTGGCAGAAAATTATGCTGGGCCTGCAAAAACTAATGAACTTCATAGATTTTTGGTTTTGGGGGCTGCAGTTATATAAGAAAGTGTCATAATTTCTGGCATCTTAGAATGCCTATCATGTGATGTATTTCAAGCATTACCTGAAATTTGCAGCTCATTCATATCTACAAAATATCAAAGTGTCCCATTTACAAACAATTATTTTACCAGATATTTTAGTTTACAATTTAAAATGAGAAATATCCATCATTTAGCCTTGTTTTGTAACAAACATGAAGGTGTACATAACTGAAGAAGATTCAGGAATGCTAATGATAAGCCAAAAAGCCTTATTTTCACTTAGAAAAAATAGGGTATCACAGAATAATAGATTCATAGAATCATTTAAGCTGGAAAATATATTTAAGATCAAATTCAACCATTAACCCAACACTGCCAAATCTACCACCAAACCATGCCCACAAGGTGCCATATCTACCCATTTTTTAAATACCTCAAGGAAAGGTGACTCCACCACTTCCCTGGGCAGCCAGGGAATGTTCCAACATTTTGGTGAAGAAATTTTTCCTTGTGTTTAAGTAAACCTCCCCTGTTGCAGCTTGGGGCCATTTTCCATCTTACTCTATCTCATACTATTGTGTATATATGTATAGAAGACATTTGAGTAACTTTGTGCATATACAGAGCTCAAAATTATTTCTTCACAATGATGAAGGAGACTCAAACTGGCCAATGAAAATAAATATGCAAACACTATTAATGATTAAATCATAGTTTCAATAATATGAATAAATCAATTAGACTTCATGGCTTTTTATAGCATAATATATGCCCTTGTGTTCATGAATAATTGATGTAAGCAACAACAACCATGACAAAAACAACAAACAAAGATAAATAATCCTGTAATATATGTTGGTTAATTCCTGAAAAGGTTAAGAACATCAAATTTTCAAATATCATGACCTGACTTTAATGACCCAGTAACAGGCTGACATTTGCAGTACCGTTTTTATGTAATAACACATCACATGCAAAGATCAGCAAGTGCAATGTAACCGCTTATCTCAAAGGAGAAAAATAAGTAATAATGGTACAAGAGAGGTTAATAACAGGTACAGGTCCAGCCTGGCTTTTATCAGTCTCTTAAGAAAATGAACTGGGAATTGCTGTCAACTTGATTGGAAAACGGAGAGGAGAAATAGATACATATGGGAGACATCAGTCAGAGTGGAGAAGACTGGTCTGTGTGAAGGTTGTTTGCAAGGTTACCTGGTCTGACGCAATGGAAAGCTGGAATTTGCATCTCAAAGCTTTGTTCCTTTCTCAACATAGTGTCACATAAATTGTCTGCCCTGGAGTTTTAATTTCACAGATGTCTAAGCCCATTTAGAAATTAAAGTGCAATAATCTGTGATCCACACTGTATCTCATCATTCTGTCTTTTTCTCAGGAAATGTTACATGGTGATTGTTTTATTTACACATCAGAACCGTACTCAAAGTTATAGGCTTGGGGATTGGGGTTTTTTGGTTTAATATATCTGCGCTTTTATGCAAAGGTTTGACCATTGTATATTTTTCTCTAATATTTCTATTTTATTTTGGGGACAACTTCAGATTTAATTTTTTTTTCATGTTTTATAATGTGTGGTTTTTCAGTCCCTAATGAGTATAGCTGTGTGACAGATGCTTTATAAAGGTTTTAATTATCTCCCTTTTTTTTTTTGTTAACAGAGATATTATCCTCTAAGGTATTGACTCTCAGTTAAAGAAAAAAATGTGTTTTACTGTTCAGTAGCCTCTTCAGCAGTTTAATTGCACTTTGAATCCTAGTAAAATAGTGTACTATTGATATACTGAAGGAAATTATGTGATTAATTTTCATTTTACACTATGTTTTTACATTTCAATAAAAAATATGTACATGCTTATTCCAGATTGTGACTGGCAGAACAGAAGACAGAAATAAGCAAGCAATTAATCAGCAAAACTTTCATGAGGAAAGTATATGTAATTGTAGCATGTAAGGCTACAATTGCAATCTCCCCACATTAGAAGCATAATTAAAAAAAGAAATTAGAGGTACAGTATTTTATATAGACACACCAGTTCCAAAAATCCAAAGATTCTTTAAAAATTTCTTTTGAAATTCTCTTGATTTTGCCTTTGCAGATCAGGTGTAGCAGTTCTAGAGTGCTGGAAACTGTCCTGCTAAACAGGAGCCTTTCTTATTTAAAGCTACTTTGAACAACCCTCTTTCAGCTCTTGCACCACTTCATGGAGCAGACTTCACCTCTCCAGTAATCTGGTCATCCATTCAGACTTCATAAACTGAAATTACACCCCCAAAACATAGTACAGATTGTGGAACTCCATTACAGTGCTCAGTTGGCACACTTCAGTTTCTGCAGGGTTTCCTGTCTCACAGAGTTGCACAAACAGACCCGACAAACGTACCACTCCAGGTCACCCTCTAAAGTGTCCCTAGACCAAAAGCCTTTTACATGTTTTAATATGGTCTTAAAAATAGTAGAAACCCAAAAATTACAGCATTATCTATAAACATCCTAATTAGCGCTTTTAAACTGTTTGACTTAATTTCAATTTCCTTTCTTTCTCCTGTCTATGCTGTTTGTTGACAGCTGACCAGACAATCTTGTTAGATCAGTGGAATTGTAATAAACTACAATACTAATTGAAAGCAGCAGTGAAGAGCATTGTGTTTACTACTGATTTAAGGTTTAATTTAAAAAGGTAAGGGTAGGGTGAAAAAGAAAAAGGGAAGTTCTGACTGAATTTTTTATATCCTTGTTATTGGTAGCAAATGTCTACACCATTCTTGCATATCTGCAAATACAGTTTGTTTAATAGAACCTTTCCCTAAGATAGAACTATGGGTGGTATTTATGCCACTTACAGTGTGACTGTTATGAAATGCACCATATCAGAGGCAAATTGCCCCCAAGCCAGAGTATGCAGACACCCCATGATTTCCCCAGTATAAAGACCTGGAAGTTCTGCAGTTTCAGTTGCTACAGCATAACTGCAGGCAGGGTAGGAGAGGGGTAATAGAAGCACTCCTATACATTTTGTGGTTGATGTTTTTCAAAGCAGTACCTAATTACTACTGAGAGTGGTATTCATCTCACTTGAATCCAGTCATCTGTATCTGATCTAACTACCCTTGAATATCTTTGCTAAGGAAAGGAATAAGCATTGCTAGGGCACATCTTATTCTCATATAGACATCTAGGGCTAATTTGAGGGCTTTAAAGGTATTTGAGATGCTTTAAGGCATCCAAAACTTAGGGTTTTGGCAGATGCTTGAAACTGTTCTCCCGATACTTCCAGAAAACCCCCAACCCCAAATATTATGGGTTCTGTGACAGAATTTTTCCCTTCTGGCACATCAGTGGAAGACCACGTCGGATATCCTAGCCCAAATTTCAGTAGGCTTGTTTAGGCAATTTAACTGAGTCCCTGGAACTGAGGTGAATAATTCCCTAGTTGAGAACACTTCTTTCCATTGTCTGAGGAAGGAGTCCTTGAAGTCAGCTTGGATGTGTATTTCATCCCATGAATCCTCCTTGGAAGCTGCAAAATGACCCTCCTTAACACTACTGGACTTAGAGTTAACCTGGAGTATGCAACCCCTCAGTTACAGTCCTTGTATCCCTCAGAGTTACCTTTGCATTTCTCCCTGACAGCTGATCAGGACTATAAGAGCACCAGGGGCTGGACTGGTGCAGGAACCCAAACAGTACCAAGTACTTGAAAACTTGTGTATGGAGTTTTATAAAGTGGTGATGTGGTGGTTCAGCAGGATAGTGACAGTAAAGGGCTAGAGAATGGTAATCTTATTCAATGTGAAAAATAATACATGAGGCCACACCCTGATAGTAACTGCTTTAAAGGCTTTATTTTCAACACCTCGGTTTTCCCTTGACTGTACTGAGAACTATAAGACTCCTCAAAGCACAGTATTGTGTTAAAAAGGCTTTTAATAAAATTTGGAGCAATGATTCTTGGAAGATATAGTGTTCTAAACTGCAATTAGAAATAAGTGAAAGAAGATGGTGTCTCAGTGCTGTGAGAAATGAGCTTAACTTACCACAGGATCCTCCTACAAACTGAAGAATTATTCTGTTTTCTTTCAAAAGATTTATTGCTTTTGAAGACAGAAGGCTCTCTGGGCATTAATGAAATATTGAGTCCCATTTTTGTATTCTTTGGGTACTTATACTGACTACAACAGTAGAATCTACTGTAAACTGAATAATTCATTCTCTACTCACCATGGGCAGGCAGGCATTCAGCTGTCTCCAGAAAAGCCTAGCTTCATCACACACCATGGTGACTTGGAAAGACAAACACTATCACTCAAAACGTTCCCTTTTTTCTTCTTACCCCATCTTTATATGCTAAGCATGGCACTATATGGTGTTAGATATTCCTTTCATAAGCTGGGGTCAGCTGCCCCAGCTGTGTCCCCTCCCAGTGTCCCCACACAGCCACAGATCGCTCACTGGTGGGGTTGGGATGAGGAGCAGAAAAGGCCCTGTCTCTGTGCAAGCACTGCTCAGCAACAGCTAAAACATCCCTGAGTTATCAACACTGTTTGCAACACAAATCTGAAGCAGCCCCATACCAGTTACTATGGAGAAAATTAGCTCTGTCCCACCCAAAACCACCCTATGTAAAATAGAAAGAGTATTACACATATAGCATAGCACAGTCCTGAGAATGTGCTACAGTTCATTTTGGCAGGACCAGATGAAGATACAGTGCAGCATGTTGGAATACATATATTCATGTATTTTATTCAGCAAATGAAGAAGCAGAACTTGCTGGGACAGAAATGCACAAGCTGTGGCACAGGGGTTAAATGAGACCAGATTACTAGGATAGCATTTGTCTATATCTGTAATATAAAACTTGTATAAACTACTGAAGATTTTCTCTTTACAGGGAAGCATTCCCCTGTATCAGAGTATGTATATGTACAATGTGTATATGTTCTTCTGCATATACAGGGTATGTACATGTTTCAGCTCTTGTTTCCACACACAAGATCCTACGTAGATCCTAATAGCATGACAAGCTTATCCCAGTTTGTTAACAGAAGCTTTCTATAAGAACAACAACCATCAAAGGCATTAATTATAATTACCTCCATTGCTTATCCTTTGCTTCTCCACAGTCTCCAGATTTAAAGTAACAAAAGTCACAAAACTTTCCACTTTGTAATTTTCAAGTACATTATACAAGTTGACAATATTCCCGTCTTTCCTTTTCACACACTGTAATAGAGGTCTCTGCAAAGATACATTTTAAATGATGCCTACCAGCACTTCAAAGCCATCTTTTGCATGGTAGACCTAAGTTTAGCTTAATCAATGTTTGATGGAATGAAAATCTCTTGACAGAGGTTGATATGCTTAGAAATAAGTCTCTGATGCTTCATTATATATTCACAAAAAGGTGAAATTTGTAGTGATTATGCACACCTCTGAAATGTGTCTCATTGGATTAGCAGCTATAATTAGCATTCTCTTTTATGAAAGTCAGCTTAATAATATTACTCTCCCTACCACAGGTAATATTCTTCTTGGTGATAATATTTTATGCCATGAGCAAAAATAAAGAAAATACCATTAATGCTCAGAATAGAATGTATTTTATTTAATTTATCTCTATTTTTAAAAGCCTAGATTTTCTATCTACCTGAAAGCCTTTGCTGAACAAAATTACCTGTATATATAAACACACATTTTTCCCAACAACGCCCTTAAAATCTTGAGGAAACAAGGCTTCCTCATAAGTAGGGAATCAGCTGGGGGCACTGGGGGCAGTCAAAGGCCACCTTATATTCCATTAACAATGCATTGGTTTTGTAGTGCAAATTTATTCTACTGGTAGACTGGTAGTACCACATTTTTGTTGTTTGTCTTTGTATGAAGTCCAATCTGAGGTAATAATTTGTATGTTTCAAAATGTGGTTTTACAGAAGCCCCGTGGAACTATGCTAAAAATACTTAATGTGATGCAGCCAGCACAATGCTGTTCTCCACCATTGATGGTTCGTACTTATTGTACAGTTAACCAACCCAAGAAACAGTTCTTTTTGTTTCGCTTCAGTCCTTACGTATTTCAGTCAGTCTATACCACTGGTGATTTTCATCTAATTACATGGATCAGAAAGATCCAGTTATTCCTGTGAGAAGTTCCAGTCCTCCACAGTGATGAGAATGTCATCAGTAGACCTCGTGAATATGGTCCTGGTCTTTGTGCCAAGGTGATTTAATCAAAAATGTTAGATGTCTTCAATCATAAGAATGATTGCTGGGAAACTTAACCAAAAAATTCCCTGCAGGCAAAGATTTGCATATGTATAGCACCCAGTTGCCTTGACGTGTAATTTACCTGTTTAGACAGATCAAATGAAATTAAGAAGAAAACTGGTAGTACTCATATTTCCAATAAACCAGCAATAATAGATTTTTAATTAACTCTCACTATAGAATGAAAATTTGAGGCTGTAGTTAAATTATCCTTTAAAAAATAATTTTCAGCATCATAACTTCATTGTGTAGCAGAGAGTAGGTGAAAACACAGAGAAATCCTGGGGGCTGTATGTACTCTACAGGTTCCTACCTGTGCTGCTCGAGTGTAATGGAGAACCAGATCAGATACACAGCGCTTAATTGCTATCACAAATATGTTGTGCTTTTGCTAAGTTTAAAAAGGGAAAATATTAGCTACACTCATTTCAATGTGAAAATAATTTATTGTCTTTTTCCACGGTTCCCATCAAACAAGTTTGTATTCAAATCTACATGCTAGCAATGCTTTATAAACTTTTTGATTCATATTAGATCTCATACCAAAGTGTTCCCTTAAGTAAGATGATTGCACCTATTACTATGGAATTCCTAGATTAATCTCACTTTTGTGGCATTTTCCTGAAAACTCTATTAGAACAAGACTTTCTTCTAGTCCCTTTGCAGGCTTTCATATTCTAGCAAACCTCATACCTAATACAAGGCTATAAAATAGTATCAACAATTAATCTGTTATAAAAAGCAGCTAATATCATTTGTCCTACCAGTAAGGGTCATGACCCACAGGTAGGGGCTGTGGTGTTCCTTGTAAATTCTCATGAGGCTGAACAAAGACATCAGACCATATGTCAGGGAAATCTTGTTTTATTTTACAGTCACCAAAACTTTGGCAACCAGCCCACTATTTAGACTGAGAAGGTGCTGGCTAAAAAGCCTGTAAATTTGTACAATAGACTTTCACAAGTGACAGATAGTAGGCCCGTTATTTTGTCCAGTACACTTCAATAAGTCTTCAACTCCCACCAGAAACTCCTCACAGGTCTGGCTCACAAGCCACAATACACCATTAGACAAGCAGTGTACTCCCCACTTCCACAGCAGAGTTTAATATGGAGTATGGAATAGAATATGATAGTTGTGCTTTGCTCGGGCAAAGCGAGGGAAAAAAACAAACAATATCACCAGTCCTAGATCCTCCACTGGTGCTGCTGCCTGGATGATCCAGAGCTGGGGCAAACAACGGGATGAAGAAAGTGAAAGAGAGGAGAAGAGAGAAAAAAAGAGATGCCAGAGATGAAAAACAGCAAGGAAGCATCTTTCTTATCTGCGTCTTTTACAGTTACCTTGGTGCACGCCTCTTATGTAAATTAGACTTTTCACGTGTTATGTGTATCATGCACAGCCACCCCTTCTCCAGGAAATTACTTAGGAAGGTGGGGCTGAGCACCAGTGTCAAAGCACAGCAGGAAGCTGGATCAGAACAACGCTTCTCCACCTCCATGGGGCCCTTCACTTTTGATTACCTCTCCTGTAGCAATCCTCAAAATGTTTGAGTCATGTTGAAGTATGGTCCTCTACAGAAAATTACTGCCTATTTACAAGGGTGTATGAAATAAGCAACTCTTGACAGAAAACAGGAAGCTGTTTGTTTGATTGTTTAAAATAATTGGCCCTTTTTGTCACATAAAGACCAGAGGATTTTTCACTTTCCATAGTCTTTGCAGGATTTTAAGTACCTATTGTCTTAGTGAACTTCTTGTTATTTATCTTTGTTATGTCCTGTGTTGTTCTGTTTGCAAGTCAATCCATTGCCGTGTATTTTTTGACTAAAAAAATTATAAATCTCTGTTTAATGTAAGTTGCCAAATAAGGATATTTCTCTAATACATAAGCAGTTTAAAGTCTGTACAAAAAAAGAAGTCTTGAAAGAGTAAAGTTTTAAGTAATACTTATGAAATAACATTTAGGACAGTGTTTATCACTTTAGCTCCAACTCTAGAAATGCTGTGCTCTGTGAACAAAAAAAAGATTTATGGAGTGCTTAATCATACTGAATTGGGAAATAGTTCTCTATCCCTTCTCTGTAAGGCATTTCTGGACCCCCTGCAACACCAGTGTTCACCCAGGTGCATTTAGATTGCACATTAAAGTTTCCATATGGAAAAGCTCAGCTCTTATGATCTCTGTGAACAGCTTGTGTTACTCATCTCATTAGAAGCAAACAACTCTGAGATGGCTGAGTTGTGAAAACACTGATATTTCAGTATCAGGCACAGAGGATTTGTTTCAGATCATCATTTTAGGCAAAGTTGAAGTGGGATCAGAATTTCAGTGCCTAATTCATGCTATCCCTTTTTTAATTGTAATGCCTTCTTAATACGTGACTGTAGCTTAATAAAATACACTACATAATTGGATGACCACGTCATGGTTTCAACAGTTTCTTTTTGCACTGCATATGTTCAATGAGTTAAAATAACTGAGCTGCTGAAAATATATTCAGTATATACTCACAATAATCTCAGTACAGTAAAAATAAGATAAAGCAATCCTTGTGAAAATTTGTCTGGTATTTTTCTTTTCCAGAATCCAAAATATCCTGTTTTCTACCTTTCTGGGGTATCTTTTTAGCATATTAATTTGCAAATTTTTTGCTGTCTTTAAGACTAAAGCTTTTGTTTTATGTCAAATGTTATTTATTTCATATACCCTTATAAGTATGCAATAACTTACTGGCATGGCAAATGATATTAGCTGGCCTTTATAATAATTTATTTCTAAATAGCTGTATAGTAGTGATGACTATATGATTTCATGTTCTCCCAGTACCGCTTTAGGAGTGGCAGAAATCATATTCCTATCAAGCACTGTTGGCTATTGAAGACACTTGTCCTGCATGACTTCAAAGGATCATTGCACTTCAAAATCAGTCAATGCCTAAACACTACATGATAGGAATATATATAGGGTTTGGGTTTTTTAAATTTTATGTACAGTTTATTCATTAATGTGTATGAAGACTTTTTTTCTATTAAAATGTACAATGACATTTACAGGAAGCATGGATTGGATGTCCTCCTTTTATTTTTTTTCATTTTACTGTTGCTTTCTGGTAAAGAACAAGTTACAGTGAAATTGACTTTCTGTCAGCTTAATAACTATTAATATATTGGATGCAATGAAGCATCACCCTACATGATCTGTCTTTAAAGGTAAAGTTGTTTTGCAGGAAGGTCAGAATTTATTTATTCTCCATTCATTCTTTCATCTTTGAAGAGGAATCATTATGTAAACATTGAGCACATTTGCGAATTTGTAACAAAATTTTGTGTGTTCTCTGCTCTAGAAGTTTAAACTGGTAAAATTCATAAAGCTTTCAGCAATGTAGTGAGCAATTTTAAAAAATTTTCTGTAGTTACCAATACTTTTACATATTTTTTCAATATGGAATTTTTCAATTCAATTAAATGAGTCTATGGAGACGTCTATTGCTGTGCTTATTTAATTATATTCTTTAACAATTATATTTGATATCTCTAGATTTTCCCAAAGTAAAAGGAGTCTGAAATCTAACTTGGGTCAACATTATTCAGTTGGCAATATAATAATACTTCAGACAGATGCAATTACAAATTCTTAACATTTTGGAACAGTTTCAGAAGCAAAACCTTCAGACTGATTAGGTCTTCAGACTGATTGCAAGTCAAACACATTCCAGGTTCCAAAAGGCAAGGCACAGTTTGCACTCTCCCTAGGTCTGATATAATCTAAGTGATAGAAGAAGAAAAAGGACTGTGAAAGAAGGCTTTCGTGATAGGTTTTGTAATTTAATTTTTCAAGTACCTTCATTAATCTAACAATTATTAATTATTAATTATCTATTATTATTATTAATTAACTATCTAACTATTAATATAATAGTTAATCCAAATTAAATTAATCTGGAAAGGTAGAAACAAACTTCAAGTTGGACTATAACAGCAGTGTTGCCTTTGGCTGGCAGCCTTTAAATAAAATTTCCTGCAAGTTTCTATTAAAAAATTACCATTATTGTCTAAATTTCTTGTTTTGAATTAATCATACTTAATCATAATCAGTGTTCCAGGACATATTCAAGCATATGTAAAATGGTTTGAGAGGGGTGAAAAGTCTGATTTGTCCTTGCTGAGATGAGTTGAGCTTTTTGTATTTATTTACTGGATTTAGGCAAAAAAATGTATGTTGTCTTAACATCTTTCCACGGAAAAAAATGGCAATATTAATTTCTATTTCTGCAGACTCAATGCAGTAATCCCACTTCTCTGGTTTCAAATCCAGCTCAGTTCTCATGTACAGGTGTTTATCATAAAATGCTTGTTAATGGGTAACTGGTACTGCCCAGTGGATATGAAGATTATTGAAAGTGTGTTGCAAGAGAAAACAAAGTTTTCAAATAAAACTTGTTCTCTTGCTATAGAATTCTGTAAGGTAAAATCTTTTTTCTTCATAACTTCCAGAACATTTTAGAATACCTTGGTTTAAGACTGTTAAGAACTTTCTTTAATTTCTTATGCTATAGAGTAGTTAGTCTTTAAGAATTTTCTTTAATAAATAGTTTTAAATCACTGTGTTTCAACCAAGCAGGACCTTCTCACCAGAGGAACTTCAGGGGAATAGCCATCAGCAATTGCCTTAGAAAGAATCGTTTACTCTATGTCGGTGCCTCAGATCTCTATTTTTCAGTGGTATGTGCCAACTCTGCACCAAGGTCAAACAGTGGAAGATTGCTTTCACTCCCACATGCAAACTAGAAGGGTGCAGCAGCTGCAGAGTTGCCTGTGCCTTTGGAAGTTGTTAGAATAATATTAACAATATCCAACACAGAGCAGTGAGCTGCAGAAATGAGTTTATTAGAAATTGTGAGGACGGTGACAGGAGTGTTTGCAGCATCTCTCCAGGGACATGATTCAGCAGATAATATATGATAATATATAACCCTTATTTCTTGCCTGAGTGTAAGCATTTGAGTCTTTTCAGGGGAGGAGAGTAATATTTTATTTTAAAACTGCCTCAAAAGAGTAGGTGAGGCAAAAGGTACTGGAAGCACTCTTGTTTGCTTGGCAGGTGCTGGAGATATGATACCAAAAGTCCAAAAGCTGCCTCTTCCAACACTCAGGAGAGTGTGCTAGCCTGACTCTTTTGCCCTTCCCGTTCTATCTTCAGTAGTTTTAACTAGACTTTGCTCCCAGGACTAAGAAACATGGCATTTTCCAACTAGAAGTAAGTTTCCCAGGTATTCCCAGCCAGTTCATTATTGCAATGCTTCTTATACCGACCAATCTCTGGTTTTCTGTAAGAAATAGTAGTGCACTACTACCAAGAGTTGAAGTTGCAAATGTTTCATAAAACCTTGATTTTCATGTCATACTTAGAGCTTATTAAGTGTGAAGGGACATGATTTAATAACTTCTCAATACTTTTACTTTCGGTGTTTCTTTTTCTTAGTTACTGCAGTAATAATAGATGGTTTTCAGCAATTTAGTTAGGCAGACTTTTTCCTGTAAGCTTTGCTCATCAAACTTCATAGTGTTTCAGCACATGAAAAAGATATTGAAAAAGATTTGGTCATGATGTCTTATTTTGGCTGGTTTAAACCTAGTTTCTGACTCCCTCTATGTGCATTTAGACTGCAAAAGTAAGAGAGGGAAGACATGGCAATCTTTCATTTAGCAGTGAAAATTTGGTAGTGGTTCAATTTCCCCTTGATCAATCAATTCCTTCTATCTAGGTTTTAATGCTTCACACAATATAACCTATTGCTGAGATACCACATTGCAAATTGATGTATTATTTTTCATTCCTATACGTTGTATATTCTCATATATGGCCTTACTACAGTTAATGGGGTTTTTCTTCAACACTTGTTCTAACTTTGAAAAATGTAAGAGCTTAACTGTCTTCATTCTCTTCTTATATTGAGATAGTATTTTTAGCCATTGTTTTAACCTGTTAAACCTTATAATAGTTTTCTTTCCTCAGAAAGAAAGGGTTCCTATCAGAACCCTTAATTTAGCAAGGTATGACATTCATAACCTCTTTGCTTCTACTTGCAGATAATTTTACCTTGCCAGAAAGAGCAAAAATAAGTTTTTAATGATGTCCCAGAAATTCAACCAAAAATCCTTAGATTCTGGACATTGATGAAATAGAAACTTCATACTGAAGAGTTGTGGAAGAACAAGGAAGAAAAGAATATTTCTCATTTGTTAGCTTAAAGACAGAAAATATCAAACACAAAGAAAAAAAAAGATGTGTTTATATGAGATAAACAGAGCATACTGAGCTAAATAATGTTTGTACAAATAAACCAGTTTAAAGGGAATCTAAAGCAAAATGTTAAAATCTGGAGTAGTGATACATAGTGATACAAAGTGAACAGCTTTATTTTTCTTTCTATAAAGAAAGAATATATATAAAAGAAATAATATATAGGAACTTATAAGTTCCTATAAAGGAAACATATAGAAGTTGAAGTATAGGGTTTCCTCAATATGTGACGTTAAATAGTTTTGAACATAAATTCCCATTCAGTCTGAACTCTTAAGTATTTTCAGCTTTCCATCTAAATGGCTGATAAATATTTCTTCTCAAAGCCCTTCCTCCTTTTTTAGTGTCTAATTGACTTTTATTTTATGTTCCAAATAATGAAATAGCACATTAAATGCAGGGACAAGTATGTCCAAACATCTTACATTGCAATTTCCTTTGCATGAGATGCAGTTCCTGTGTGAATTAACACCAAATACATACTAAATAAATCAAAGACCTCATTTCCTCAGATGAAACTGCAATATAACCATTAATGGTACTCCAGAATTGTCATTGTAAACAAATGAGTTTCTCTTTTCATGTACCCTTCTTTCCACATCTTTACAGATGTCATAGCAATTATCAGTGTCCTGAATACAGCTATTAAACATTGTCCTTATTTTTCCATGAGAAAAACATGTCCTTGTTTTTTTAAGATTTCAGAAACACATATAATTGTATAGTGCTTGTTTGGCCTTAAAATAATGACTTCCGTATGTTCAGAACATACCTAGTTAAAAATGGGATGTTGGGGACTACCCTTTCTAAGATGAATTACCATGTATAAAAAGTGATCCTAGCTGCCTGTCAATATTCTGCTGCCCAGCCCAGAGAACTACACCAGGTTTATTTTACTTAATCTGCCAATTTTTCTCACTTCAATTTGAGTTACAGTTCTTTAGTTAAAGAACTATTTCTTAGCTTAGAAATATTAAGCTTTAATTCCAATGTAATTAGCTGCACTCTTCATCAGAAAAGTATTTCTCCAAGGCAAGGCTTCACAGAGTAAATGAACTTGATTTCACCTGGATTACAGACAGAATCATTTAGACTTTTTCTTGCTGAGAGTCAAAACAGTTCCTTCCAGGTATGAGGGAAAGCTGATATCTCATGGTATTATTTTCCCTCTCCCAACTGCTATAAGGAAGAGAGTTTTGAAGACCTTCTAATACAGTCAAGAATTTATCAGGTTCATTTTTTTATGGAAGAAGTGCTATCAAAGATGAAAAAAACCAAATACATAAATTGAACATTCAAATACTTAAATACGAGCATTTACTAAATATTTTGTCTGCAATATGGCACATTTGGTTTGCCTTTATCTCTGTAGACCTGCTTTCAGGAAGACAGGTACATTTTGTGTATGTTGTTTTTCTAGCTAATTTTCCTCCTTTAGAATTTCCTCTATATTACCATTAAACCATGTTGCATATGTTAGTTTGGTTTTTGAAAAGAATGTGGAAATGTACCCTTTACTCGAATACATTTTTCCCTCTCGTAAGCATTTTGTTACAGTTGTAATGAGTAACATCTGTAAGAAGCTTTTTATTATATGTTGACCCTTGACACACATGAAACCACATTGTCTTGAATCCCTCTTTAATCAGAGGAAAGGCTTCCTCATCCAGTCATTCACCAAATAATGGTATGTGATCAGCTGCCAGCTTAGCCTGAAGCCAATGCTCTAGTTTCTTTAGAGGCTGCCACTCATACATACATACACACAACCCCAAGCCCCAACCCAGACAAAACTCATTTCAAGTGTTGAAGTTAAAGTGAAAAATTGAAGTTGTGGAATGCTTTTTCTACTTGTTAATACAGGAGGGAAGGACTAAACCTAATTCCCTTAAATCCTGCATGACCCATACATTGGAAAACTAAATTTCCATTTGGGTCCCAGCCACCGCTTCATTCTACTTACTTTATAGCAGCACACAACCCTTTAAGCACCTACCAGAAGGCATCTACCTCACTGACCCAGGAGTGTCCTGAAAACCAGCTTTCAGTCACTACCAGGGGGCATAGATATAACCTGAACCTTTTCAGTCCATATGAGGTGAGGGTCCCCAGTGGGTCACCAGAATATCTGCTACAGTAATTACAGCAGAGATATCATGAGAAGAGTCCAAGTCTTGAGTTGCTAGAGCAGGAATAAGCACAAAGACTGTTTGAAATCAAAACCAGCTTTAAACTGAAAGAGGATATGTATAGATTAGCTATTCAGAAGAAATTCTTTAAGGGTGGTGAGACACTGGAACAGGTTCTCCAAACAAGTTGTGGACCCTTCATCTCCCCCATCCCTGGAAATGTTCAAGGCCAGGCTGGAGCGGGCATTGAGGAACCTGGTGTAGTGAAAGGTGACCCTGCCCATGGCAGGGGGTTGGAACTAGATGATCTTCAAGGTCCCTTCCAACCCAAATGGAATTCTATGGTTCTATGATTATACAATTCTAACCTGATGTATGTTCTTTTAAAGGAAAAACAGCTTTAATTAACAATTCCCATTGTGGAGGAGTATGTCTCTTCATCTACAACTTTAGTGAAAAAGCCTGAACACTGCTGCTAAAACCAAAGAGCACATTCTACAAGGTCAACATATTTAAAGACAGATTATGTTTTGAAAGTTTGACACATATTATATAAACCTTTGTCTTGAGGTTGTAATACTCTATTTTTGTCTTTTGCAGTGCCTTTTTGGTTAATTATCTTCTTTCATTTTAAAATAGACATTTAAATTTCAGACTCTCATAGAAGGAGTATGTTTCATGAAAAGTGTTGTTTCTTTAAAAGACATTTTCTTTTTTTTTTCTTTTTCTAAATGGAAAAATAGTAATTTTTCCACTGCTGTCAAAATTCTACACAAAAGTGATACATACTAAACATAATTGTGCAATAAAAAAAGATAAGTAAATAAAATAATAATTCTCTTTATTGATCAAATGAAAAAGTTTATTGGTGACCTGTTACATAGGTTTGCTGGCCAAATGGTCATTGACAAAACAGTCAATGCTTTTCTTTCCAAAAGTGCAAGTCTTTTAGATATTAAAAAATTAATTGGTACTCACTCCTGGGAACCCTTCTGTGGTTGGTTTCTCGTGTTGTATGGGTCTTAGGCCTGTGAAAAGTGTTGCTTATTTCACTAACTCTCTTGGGTTTGCTCTATTTAAATTGGAATTCTCTTTGAACCCTGTCCCATGTTAAGTGATTTGAGTTACAATCAAGTCTCTGCAGCTGGATGGAGTGACGTGCATGCTCAGAGTGTGAGGTTTCGTAGGGGCAATGTCAGAACACCTGGTTTGTGAGGCAGCTTGTGAATGGGCTGCTCAGTATAAAGAACCATATGAAGTAATAAATTAAGCAGACAGATAACAAACTAAGTACCAGGACATAACAGAGACACTGGAAAAGTCCAGAGCTCTCAAGAGCTGTCAGATCACTGACTGATAGGCTTTAGAAGGAGTCACCAAAGTAATGAGAATGTCCAGCCACAACTTTTTAACTGGTGAAAAGCAGTCTCATAAAAACTTGTCCTGGATATGGGAAGGGGTTTGTTAGATTGACCAAAACTTTACAATGGAATGCTTATGGGAAAGGCCAAAGGCAAGGTAAAGGAAAGATCAAGCTAGACTGGGAACAATGAATATGGGAGGAGATGGGATAAAGGTATCCACGTGCATGTAAACAAACTGCTGATTGATGCTCTTTTCTGGCCTAGACTTTGGCCTGATCACCACAGTTTGTCCTCCTATTGAACTCTGTTTCCAACTCTTTTCCTGTGTGTGATAATAGAAAACTTCAAGCCAGAGTAGATTTTAAGTAGTCTAAGATGTCTAGCCTGTTATATCATAACTGTCTCAAGAAATCAGTGAAGCACACAGTATGACTCTTGAGTCAGAAATCATTATCTCTTCAAAATAATTTTGATATTTATTGGTTGGAAGGAAGAGCCTCAAAATCATTTCTAAAGCTGAGCAGTGTTCAAAACAATTTTTTTTTTTAAATATGTGCCTTAATTCTCTACTTCACTGAAGTCCCATTTACTACATTTCAATATCTGAGAGAATCAGACCTCGCATGTCTAGAACTGTTTTCACAAGACCTTCAGTTCCTTTTCTGGTCCTTCTGATTCCCTTCCTTTTATATATCAAAGTCCATGTAAGATGCTGGTTGTGAAAAATGTTAAATGAAATTTCAATCTTATATTCAACGTATTGCATGTAACTGGGAGAATGGAGTTACAAGGAGTGTCATCATAGCCCCCATGGTACAGAGATGGATGCACAAGGGACAGCAGAGAGGAGTTTTCTTGAAAAGGAGGCTCACTTGGATTTATGGTCTGAATTTTCAATTGCAAGTCTCTGAAAATCACTCCTATATTCAGATAGCTATGTTCCCTGACTCTTCTCTTTTTCATTGAAAAGGCAGCCTTTGGTCCATACATTACCAAAATGTTGTGTAGCAACTGTGGATACAGCAGTTTTTCAAGAGCCTAAAACCAGGAAACTGCTGTTTTAGGTCAGGGTGGAGTGAATGGGAGTTTCCTCTTTATTTCCTGTTGAAGCCAAACTTCTTTGCATACAGGAAGTTCAGATTCACAGCATTCTGGAGAAAGCTTCATGAAGCAACACATTTCTGCAGCTGAGAATTAGGACTTCTATCTGTGCCTACAAGACCTAATGTTTTCACCGCTATTCTTTTGTGCATTTTATATAATTTGAATGCTAAAGAAAAGATTAGTGTATAAACCCCTAAAATCATTCAGAGTCGTTAGTTTAGGGCCATGATCCCAGTTTAACATTTTTGGATAATCATAGACTCATAGAATTTTAATGGAAAAAAAAAAAGAGCGTAGTGCAAAGATAGAGCAATTTAGACGCTGCAATAATATCAGCTCTGTCTGAATGAATGATGATAACTCATTAATATCCAGTACACTTCAGCGTAATACTAGACTCAACAATGCAGTACAATCTCAAGATGAACTCCAGAAAGGATAAATACGTGTGATATATTATCAAAAACAGTAAGAAAAAGTTAACAAGTTAAAAATAGTGCAAAGAGACAGGCAATAAGTAATTTTCTAAGCTTTACAATTAGAGATAGCTTGCAAAGTTACACTTCTTACTTTACTTCTAGTAAGTAAGAAGCTTTTCCTAACAGCCAAAATACATGCCTAGGGAAACATGTAAACATGAAGAAAGCATAGCTCTGAAGAATTCTCTTTGCTCTGTCATTCTTTTTTATTGGTGGCAACCTCAGGGTCTTTTGACTTATGCCTCAATCTGTATTTAAAAAAACTTTTGGGCTAAAAAAGGGCCCGTCAGCTGCATATTTTGTTTTTTAAATTGTGATTTTGAATTGAAAATACTTATTCTGAGATTGTGAAACTGTACACGGAAAAAAAACTTCTTTTATTGTGGAAGTACCTGATGGACATCACTGGCTGGATGTAGACACAAAGATGATGGCAAGCTTTTGCAGCAATCTCCTGTTAATAATCCTAAACATGATAAGGAAGAGTGGGAGACTTCAGGTCTATTTATCTCTTTCATCTTTGGCCCTTTCTTTCTTTCTTCCATCTTTGGTCTCTTTCATCTTTGGTAGCAGATCCCCTGGTTCCTTAGTGTGCCTGTTACAGGCAGCACCAGTAGAAGCAACACTGAAAACTCTGTTCAAGTCTAGGCAGTCATCCTTCACATTGCATTTTTCCACTAATAACACCCATTTCATTGGCTGACAGTACTTAATGCCCTCTGCTCCTGAGTGTCCTGCTAAGTACTCACAGGTCATGCAACCATAGAATGGTCAAGGTTGTAAAAGACCTACAATATAATCAGGTTCAACCATTGCAACTCCTACATTCTTAAGATTAATCATGAGGCTAAGTACAACTTAGTCTTCAGGAGAGTGCAGCTCACTGCTCCCATTAACCTCGTTTTGGAACTGGAAACAGGACTTCTGCCAGCCCCTGATGAATCCTTCCCAACTGGGCTTCCATCCTGTCAGCATGAAGTGCATTACCACTGCTAAATCTAGTCCAAAGCCTTTTTTCAGGGTTCCTGGGGGATGGGTTTGGGGAATTTTTTGGTAACAGGAATTGATCAAACCATACCATTCTCTGCAGTCAGACATTTTGAACAGTATTTGATATAAAATATTGACACACATGGATTACTTTTCAGTGCCTGTGGAAGGAGAATAAATATATTTTGTAACCTGCACTATTCAGCTACATGAAAAATGGCATTTATCTCAGGTCTGCAGGGCTACTCAAAGGATTGGGAGAAGGGTCACTGAGATGATAGCAATGCACAGCTATATGTGGGTGGACCTTTTCTGCTAGTTTCATACAAAGATGAAACTTTGTCTTTGCCAATAGTCTTTGTTCAAGGGAGTACAACAATTACAAGAAGAAAAGCAGATGCAGAGTGATTTTTTATGTAGTATTCTTTTGCAAATTTGTTAGAGCTAGTTCTGGGAGCTTCTGTTGAGATTTAGCAAAAGCATTTGCTGTGTGCCACATTCCCCTTATTGCACACGGAGGAAAAATTGCAAAGTTGTGCATTGTCTTTCAATGGAATGAGCAAGCTTCTTACAATGATGAGGATTTAACAGAGTGCTGAGATCATGTTTCTTTTACCAAAAATTAGGATGCATTACTCTTCTGTTTGTTGTGACTGTAGGGGAAAATAGAAATGAGATAAGAACAACAATGTCTAGGAGGCTGAATACATATCAAGTATCATATCATGTTACACTTACCTGTTCTAGACAAGCATCTACTTTCAAATGAAAAGTATATTACAAGAAATTTAGTTATCCACTAGAAAGAATTGGGGGGGGGCAGGGCAGGGTACTAAAATGACTATGTATAGTCTGTATTTTGAAATTCATAAACCTAGTTTCTGAAATTGGATAGTACTTTGGTACAAGAACTTCAGAGTGATTATTTATTTATCTGTTTATTTATTGTGTGCGCTCTGAAGTGATACTTGAATCATAGAATCATAGAATATGCTGAGTTGGAAGGGACAAATCAGGATCATTGAGTCCAACTCCTGATCCTGTGCAAGAAACCTCAAGAATCACACCATGTGCCTGAGAGTGTTATCTAAATGCTTCTTGAACTCGGACAGGCTCTTGCTTTGATGACTTCACTGGGGAGCCCATTCCAGTGCCCAAGCACTCTCTGGATGAAAACCTTTTCCTGGTATCCAACCTAAACCTGTCCTGACACAGCTTTAGGCCATTTCTTGGAGTTCATTGTTCATGACAATGAATAGATCAGTACCTGCCCCTCCACTTCCCCTTGTGAAAATGTTGAAGACCACAATGAGGTCTTTCCTCAGTCTCCTCTTCTCCAGGCTGAACAGACCAAGTGACCACATCTTCTCCTCGTTTGGCTTCCCCTCCAGACCCTTCACCATCCCCATTATCCTCCTTTGGACATTGCCTATAGCTTAATTTTTTTTTAATTTTTTTAATATTGTGGTGCCCAAAACTGCCCCCAGCACTCGAGGTGAGGCCGCCCCAGTGCAGAGCAGAGCAGGACAATTCCCCCTCTTGCCTGGCTGGTGATGCTGTGCCTGATGCCCCCCAGGACAGGGCTGGCCCTCCTGGCTGCCAGGGCACTGCTTGCTCATGTTCATCTTGCCATCAACTAGGACCTCCTAGCCCTTTCCACAGCACTGCTTTCCAGCCTCCATCCCCTGGTCTATACACACAACCAAGGTTGTCCTATTCCAGCTGCAGAATCAAAGGGGTGAAATAGGAGGAGACAAAATGCTTTAAAAAAATGTTCAATGTACTTTTAGTTCTAAACTGAAATAGTAAAGTAGAATTCATAGTAACACCAGACTGCAAGTTCAAAGGAAGCTCATTTTTCTACAACAAACCAGAAAATTAACAATATATTTCTACACTGATCATCATAGAATAGATTGACAGATGACATTAATGTCAAAGAGTAAACTTGAGCACACCTAAATAAAACATACTAGTAAACAGTTTATCTATGAATCAGGGAGTTATTTTTCTGCATTTGACCAGTTGTTGAATCTTCAGGTGTAAAAGAATTCATTGTTATTTCAGTTTTGATCCATCTTGCACACCGTACCTTATCATATAGATACCACATATGTTATGAATTAGGTAAGTTTCTCAGTGAGAAAACACCAGGGATCTTCCTGTAACGTTTATATTAAGGAGACTAGAGTAAATGGTTCTCTTGGGTAAATAGCATCACTATATTTTCACAGATGAATTCAAGTGTGCGGTCAAGTAGTAGGTACAGTTAAGAATTTCACATATGAAAATAAGCAGATGCATGATAATCTGCTCATCTGTTTCCAACAGAAAAAAAAATTATTTATTTACAGAACATCTAAAATTGGATTAGGAGATCTTTTGGACTATTGTGGTTTAGGAGAAGTAGACTGCTTGGGTGATCCAAGAGGCCAGTAATGGGAGAACATGCTGCCACTATCTCTAGGGCTCTTCATGAAATCCAGTCCAGGTCAGCAGTGGTTAAGTATGTAAATTTATATAAAAAGAAAATGTACTTTAAACTTCATTTCTAGAACTGTAGTATAAAAAAATGTTTCTTTAGGAGCTCTTACAAAATGAGTGAATCATCTGCCCTTTTATTCAGAGATGATTGAGAGTGATGAGCAATCTAACCTTTCTTCTGTGCCTGACAGCAACCACTCTTTTGACCCTTTTGAAGTACCACTTTGTATTGGAGCAAGTAGTGTGGCTTCCTGAGATTTGTAGAGACAAACACTTGTTTTCCAGGACCAGCACTATAAATATATGAGAGGTTTTAATGAAGTCTAGTTTTATTTTATTATTATTATTCTTATGTGATTAGCTGTTGGAATGCATTAGGTGTGCACCTAGAATGCCTCCTTCAGTTTCATCCTGACTTGAAGTAAAGTAAAAGGGCTTTGAAAAAGCCCCAAAGCTAATAGTAATCAATCTTTCAGGTATCTGGAATATCATCTCACTCTTCATCTCACAGTGAAAGATTGAGAAGGAAAAACTAGTCAGATATGCTAGATGTCAGAACTCTTCTGCTAACCCTTAACTGGGAGTGTTAGGAAAACTGTCCAACTTCAGACAAAATCTGATAGTAAAAATGGACAGACCTGAATGAAAGGAAGACTTATAAATGCATTTTATGATACAAACACAGTGTTCTAGACAAACTCATCTTTACAAAAATCTTGATGGACTGAAATAACACTGGCTGTAACAAGGAGCTCAGCTGGATAGAGAGAAATAAATTAATATGAACAGAATTTTTTTCCACTGCTAGAGTAAACTGTTTTGTCACAGAATGGCTGAAGCTGGAAGCGGCCTATGGAGGTCAGTTGGACCAACCCCCTTGCTGAAGCAGAGCCACCTAGAATCAGCTGTTCAGTTCCATGTCCTGAGATATTTTGTATATCTCAAGGGATGAAGACTCTCCCTGGGCAACCTGTGCCAGTGCTTGATCACCTCCACGTGAAAAAGTGTTTCCGGATGTTCAGAGGGAGCATCCTGTGTTTTAGTTTGTGCCCCTTTAACTGCCAATAACTTTGTCATAGAAGGTTAGCAGATCGGACTCCAGAATTAGTTGTTTGATTACCTCCCCAGGGATTAAGGTGGGCCTTACCAACCTGTAACCCTTACTAACATAATTTCTCTGAAATAGGAAATTAGTGAGTTTATTGAACTTTTTCTTTTTCTTTTTTTTTTTTTTTCTGTTGCATAATGGACAATGGGCAAGAACCCAGCAATCAACCTTAGAGACTTGATTAGAAATTGAAGTCGAGGCATCCAGATTTCCAAGCTCTTATATAATTGCCAGATTTTTTTTTTTTTTTGAGGTGCTACTATTCTCAGGAATATAAAAAGTGTTTCATAGGTAATATTGAACAAGTTAATCGCCCAATGTGAATGTCTAGTGAAACAATTCAATTAAAAAAAATGTCCCTACATGAAAAATCCATCATTTTATGAACTAATTTAGCATATTGGGTAATCACAAAATATCACTTCCTAAGCAGATTTTTAAGGGGGGTTAAATTTGAAATTAAAATAGTATTCTGTGATTAAGCTTAGAACCCAGCATTCAGTGATCTCTTTCAATATAGACTTAGATAAACACAAATATGCATAGATAGATAGATAGGCAGATAGATAGACAGACAGATAGAAGAACATTTTTAGTATGTCAGCCCTCTTTCCCATTTACTTATAAATCTTGTAGGTTACTGTTAGCCTTTAAAAGTAGGTCTCCAAATTTTCCAACATTATACTTCTCAAGTACACTGTTTAGTTTAAATAAAGTAAAAATCAACAGGTTGGTAAAATTGGACATTTAATGTCTCTAAACTGGATAATATAAAACTAGCTGGGAGAAAACATTTCATAGCATACAGTTCACTGATGTTCAGTAACATATAGGATATATTCTGAGTTTATTGAGTTAGGAGATAAAAGTTGTAAGTCATTGCAACAGAGGGAATATTTTTATTCATCTTGTTGGAATCTGATCAGCAGAATATCTGCCAGATATTGAAAGAATTGTTTTTAAAATAGGAATAAAACACTCTCTAATCCTTAAGGTGCTGTAAAAAGAGTTCTGAATGCATCTGTTAATGTTCTGGGCACATAATACAAAGAGTATTATTTTTTTTTCTAAGACATAATAAAAGAGAGGAAAGAAATAGAATGAAATTAAGAAGAAGCAGGTGAGATAATAAAATCAAGACACACAAAATTATTTCCTTATCTCTTGGGAAAGCACTGGAACCCCAAAGAATAGCACTATTATTTTATAACAACTACATTTTGATTCCATGTGTATTTTACATAACCTTTGCAAAACCAGAAACAGCTTCAAAATCCTGTCCTTTGGTAATCTGTGATCTACAGTAGTTTTAAAAACTATATTGGCAAATGAGAAAAGGCATACCGAGGACATGCTTTATGACCTGAAAGTTAAATATTTGTTGGAACTTATTGCTGTTAAGAGCAGTTTTTCTAAACCAGGGAATAAATTCTCTGATGCCTGTATTTTTAGGCCTTTTTTTTCCTCAATGTAGTGGTTGTTGCATTTGTATTGTATTAGCAAACAACTGGGACTAGTTACTGCTTTGTTTCCAGTGGATACTGAAAGTCCTTCCAACCTATTTGGAAGTTCCCTATCAAAACAGGACAGGAAATTAACCTTATTTTCTGTCCTCCAACAACAAGATGCAGTGCAAGTGGAAAAGCGTTATGGGAGGTGTGATCCCATAAGTCAGATATGCCCAGCTGTAAACAGGGTCTGTTGACATACTACTCTAGCAGTTCATGGTATTATAAGTACAAAGAATAAATACTATTTTTAAACAATTTGTTTGTTACAGAAATATACCAAAATTATTCTAACAAAAAACATTGTACCACATGTACATACCAATCTAAGCTAAAGCTAAAACAATTTGGTCAATAGCCAGCTCTAATTGTCTTAAAGGCTGCTAGCAATGAGAGGACTCCATTTGGACCCTGTAAGGCTGCAGAGTCTGACATTATCAGAAGGCTGTGTCATATTTTCTACTTGGCTTCTAACACTGAAATCACACGTATGGAAAAAGTCACATTACATTTTGCCTGCTGTTTAATCACCTGTAATTCATATCTTTAAAACTGCCTTGCAATTCTTAACTTTTTGAAGTACAAAATAGTACAAAGCACTCTTTAAATTATTTGCTTTCTTGTATAACTCCTGTAAGATTTTACAGTACAAGTAATTGATAGATTTTATTTTTGCAAGCTCTACTTTTTGGCTTATATAGGAAGGATTGAATAAGAATACATTTGTTTATTTCAGACAAATTATGGTCTGGTAGGAAACTCCTTTCTTTTTCCACCTTCCTCTGAATCTGATGGAAAGGGCAAAGTGTTGAAATAGCATCCAGACATATCTCGCCAACTGATGCTTTAGAAACATTTTGATCAATGTGTCTGCCTCTTCATCCAGGATCCATAGGGGGTAGGAAATTGATAATTGGTGATGCAGCTCAAAAGATCACATGAAACTGTCATAGGAAAATGATCTCTTTCTGTTTTACTGCTGCTGTGAGATTTGCTTAAGACATACCATCTCAAACTAAATTGCAAAAGGTTTTGTTTTTTTTTCTTTTTTTTTCTGTTTTCAAATAAAAGTATTTTTCTCTATTGTTTCTCTGATGGATCTGCTGTGTGATAAGCTGGGTACTTCCCTGGCAGTGAAGCACCATGGATACACATTAATTCATAAACCTTAATTTACAGATATTACCTTAGACGTGCTGTTGATGTTTTATTTCTTATTGACACAACATGGCTGCTTTAGTTACAAACAATTAATGTTGTAACTGCTCAAGGGCTGCACATACTAATTGTAGTTATTTCTTTCTCTTAGACCTCGAATTTTCCTTTAACAATTTTTCTTATACATAAGCCCTAAGTAGACTAATATTTAATTTCTGCACTGTTTACTCATGGTGTTTTGTTCTACTGACTGGAATTATAAATAGTTAATAAATCTGTCATTAACTAGAACTATTTTCCAAGAATAAAAAACTCACTTTATATAAAAGTATGCAATTTTGGAATTTCTATTTGCATTACATTCAGCTGGCTATTTGAAGAAATGAGATTAGCTAATGTGATTTAAATAAGGAATCAGTCTTGCTTATGTTACCTTATTGGACATTTTTTATTTTGAGTTTTTTTGTTTCGATTTTCTTATCTGTGCTCTGAAGAATCAAAAGAAAATTAGTTAAAATTTCTTAGAGGCTGATTGGTGATGGAAGGTGATTTAATGACAGTCATTGTCTTAAATTATCTAGTACACAGGGTATTCACATGGAGCACCTCCTGATGTTCAGGTCACAGTTCCAAATACTGTTAAACTGGGACTTGACAGTGAGTGCATGTGTGTGTGCAAAAGTACTTAAAAATGAGTCATGCAATGAAAAGCTTTACATGCCTACACCTCTGCCTGCACCTGCACCTAGACCTAGACCTATTTTACTCTAGAAAATGGCATTACTGATTTATTTTTCACAGTTCTATTTAAAATTATTATGATAAATTTCATGTTCATTTAGTAATTGAAAGGTAGCATCAGTACAAATTGATGCAAGTTTATTGGAGTACTGATGCTGCTTACTTTTCCTCAAAGACAAAGGAGAAAAGCATGGATAGTTACTGACTAATGAAGAAAACCAATCTATGCCAAGAAGATTTTACTGTTGGTATGTTGAATCATAGAAACATAGAATAACCTGAGTTGGAAGGGACCCACAAGGACCATCGAGTCCAACTCTTAGCCCTGCATAGAACATCCCCAAGAGTCACACCATGTGTCCAAAAGCATTGTCCAAACACTTCCTGAACTCTTTCAGGTTGATGCTGTGACCTGGGGAGCCTGTTCCAGTACCCAACCACCCTGAAGAATCTTTTTCTAATATCCAGCCTAAGCCTCCACTCACTCAGCTTCATGCTGTTTCCTCCAGTCCTGTCACTGGTCATGGTTAAATATCAGCCGTGCAACCTGGAAGACAGAGCAATCCCCTAGGTGTTAAGTCCATAGCAGCTTGATTTTGTATACCCATATTTCAAAATTACTTGGAGACAGTCATTAGTTTTAGCACTTTCACATCATGAAACACCACTTTAGAAGTAAGCCATAGAAACTCCCAGTGGCTTCTTCAACAGAGCAAATCTAGATGTTCATTTTAGAGCAGATAGTTATATTTGGGCATAAGTGCCATCCTGTGCTGCTTAGTTATTTCAGTGTGTTCTTCCTTGAGTTATGTTGTACTCTTACACTTGGATGTCAATCAGTTGAATTCCTTTCACTGTCTGAATCCTTTCACAGTCATATAGGTTTGCTTGGTAGTCATAGGGACAAAACAGATCCTTTCAGAGGGAGATTATTCCTCCCAATTACTTTAGATATTTATCTTCAGACTGGATGAATCTCACTCTGAAGGTGTATCTCTGTCTTTTTATAAAATTTAAAAAGCCTGATGATGGATTTAAATTAGGTTATTATTTCAGCAGCTAAATATGTTTGGGGTCAATTCTGGTGAAGGTAAAATAAGCCCAGATAAGAGTCATTATATCTAAAGTCTGTTTGCAACCTTGTTGTTACATGCAGATGGAAAAATTACTCTGCCCGCCACATGTCAGCTGGAAGTCAAAATGAACCCGCAGACTATATTCTGCAAAAAGATGTCAATGTTAAAAAAATTAATACCTATCAATAAATGAAAAAAAATTCATACCTATCAATAAATGTTGGCTTTAGAGTTCTAGTGATGATTAAAACATAGATTTTCCAACTTCATCAGGTGAAAAGATGAAGTCATCTTTCATTCAAGAACTGATTACAAAGTCCTTTCTAAGATGCAGAAACTTTAAAAAAATTACATTTAGTTGCAATTTCTTGTATCACAGATACTTATAACAATACTGTCTGATTCCTTTAGATTTCGAAATTCTCAGCTTTTCACAACAGTTTTATACTCAGTTCTAAAAATTTATAGTCAGCCATTTTCTTGAGGCATGTAAAAAATAGCAAGCTTTATGATCCTGGCCTCTTCATTGCTGCATTTGTATACCTTTGAGTATTTTTTTTTTTTTTTTGTGTACATCATTTTTGGGACAACTTCACATGTGAATTGTAGGATTTTTGTACTTTTAACTTTATATAAGAATATTTGTATCTCCACAGTTCTCTATGTGGCAGTGAGAAATTTGGAATATATAAAGACACTTTTAAAATACACTATTAAAAATAGTTATGTTGTTATATTGAATATATATTTATCATATTTAAAAGTGACGCTTTGAAAAAAAAGTCATGTTCACTAACCCAGATAGTTTTGTCAAGTGGTCATTCATCACATTTGCTCTAGATGCACATCTAAGAGCTTGGTCACAAAACTAAGATGTGAGATAGATGGTGAGCTGGAACCACACTGCAACCTTCACCAGGAAATTAAGGTACAAAACCATGACATTTAAAAACAAAAAATAAAGAATACTTATTTCAAAATAATTCCTGAGTTTTGAGGGAGTGCTTACCGAGGAATCAAATGTAAATACTTGGAGTATTGTCATGAAAATCCCATGTCCAGAGTCAAAAAAGTGCCGTGAGACAAAGGTGTAGATGTTGTTAGATAAATTGGTTGTTTCCTTAGCATTTTTCTTTTTAACAGTACTCCTTTCTGAATATAGTACTCAAGGTACTATGCCTCAAGGTGTTAGAGCCAAAAGGAATAAAAGTAGATTGTGGTTTTCTTTTTAATTCCAATGATTTATTTTTTTGTCAGGAGAACAGAATACTTGGGTACCATCTGTCAATCTAGCCATAATTCATCCTTCCTTC
>VXBC01009256.1:762131-776420 GCA_013399945.1 Ploceus nigricollis | reverse complement strand
TCTTTCTTCCTTCCTATCATTCTACCCTCAATTCTTCCTTCCTTCCTTCCTTCCTTCCTTCCTTCCACTATTCTTATGTCAATCCACTAGTTTTTCTTGCTTTTGCTCTTCTGATTCTCTTCCCCATCCTTCTTGGGACAAGAGGACTGAACAAGCTGCTGGCCAGGGCCAACCCACCCCGCTGTGCTGTAGTCAATGAAGATCAACAATATAAGGTGGGATTTCGTTTCCTGAATGTGCCATTTGAGATACCCTAAGGTATCTTACCTGGACCCTGCTACTTCTCTAGAGGAGTGTGCCATACCTCTGCTGTCATGTCTCTCACGTCCTGCTTTCCTTATCCATTCCCCCTCTTCCTATGATGCTGGGGCTTTTTTTTTTTTGGTGGAACCCAAGAAAATATTAGCAGGTGTGCACAGCACAGTTTGGAGAGCTGCTCCTTCATCTCTAAAGTAGGTCACCTGTACATGTAGTCTTTGGGGTCCATTGAGCCAATGAGCCTGGATACTGTGGTACAGTGCCAGACCTCAGATATGAAAAAGAAGCTGTGGTGACAGTCAAGCATGGCAAATTACACAGTGTGCCTCTATTAAGGAAATGGAATAGATCCCCAGATGCCCTTTGACTGTGATAGATGCACAGATAATTAGTGTATAGTCAACCTCCAGGCACTTAGATGTTGAATGCACAGAATTTAATCTAACCTTGTACATACTCACCATTCATCTAGGACCAAGAACTGGCTTTGGATTGCTTTTCATTATTTAATATTGGTTTTAAGGAGAGAACGGCTAGAATTAACTATGAGGTTTAAAAACTACTTTGCTAAGGCCTCTACAAGGACAAACTCATAGCACTCTTTTTCATTGTGTGCTGATATATGACAATATATAGAGCATAATAAATTGGGGAAAAAAACCTGCAGAGGATGACATGATAACTATGCATATTTTATCTACATAATCTATGACTGTTCTCTGGGCCACAGAATGATATTAAATTAATACATTAGAATTTACTGCTAAGATTCGTAACAGAAGACTATTCAAAGCATCTGCCCTTTGTTTAACAGTGCATTGAAATCTTTTACTTTAATTCAGATGAACAAAATAAAATCTCTTTAAAAAGGCAGATGGGAAGCATTGACATTGGTAATAGGTGAAAGGGCTATAATGGGAAAGTAAAATTTACTGGACTGCTTCTCTTTTTCCTAGAGAAAGTCCATGCTAAATGTATAGGTAGGAGAATATAAAACCAGGAAATTTTGTGAGACAATATGAGGGAGTAGGAAGAGGAAATAAGCAAATTTGTTAAAAGATCACTACAACACAGCTGAATAAAGAAGTGTGTGCAAGGGTGGTCATGGCAGAATTAACTCATGTCTTCATAGCAAGTAAACCAAATAGAGATGAGACCGTAGGAACCTAAAATTTTTATTCACCCAGTAGTCCAATCTGTACATGAGTAGTATGATAGTTATAACCCAGAGTCCCTTTAACTTTCTGAAATCTAAATGTATTCAGACCTAGTTAAGGTATGAGTATGTAATTCACTAAATAATATACCAGAGAAGATAAAATGAAAAATTATATTAATTTTTTTAAAACGGCATGTGATTTTTACTTAGATTACCCAGAAAGGAGGAGGAAGAGATTTTTACAGGTGATGTGAAACAAATAAAACATTAAAGCTCAGACGAAAAGTGAAAAAGTATGATACACTGGACAACAGAAATAGAAGTAAGCTGCAAAGCACACGACTATGAGGAGAATATAGAGGGAAACTGACATTACAGAAGGGTTTTCTTTAGTGAAAATCAAAACCTAGGAAGTTAATAATTGCATGTACACAAGAGTGGATTAGGCAAGCAAATTGCCATGTAAATGAGTTGTTAAAACCGAGGCGAGAGCACAGAAGACAGTGCTAATGTCTCTGTTATTCTCCAAATATCTAAATAGTTGGGGTTCCAGACAATCTTCCCTGAGGATTCATACAGAATCTGTTCATGGACTGAACTTTGATGGGCTTGATTGCAGGCAAGACACTGTTTTCTTGGTCTTTTTAGTCAAGTGACATCAAAAGAAATTAACTCTTGAGCTGGATATCATAGAGAAAAATGTGATTTTTCTGCAAGATGAAGCCACAAGCCAAAAACAAGATGGCACTAAACCAATGTCTACTTGTTTGGAATGCCTTCTTTTTGCTAGACAAAAGTTTAGCAGTGTTTTTTCCTGAAGAAAAATTAAGCAGCATTCATTATCTTTTTCCTCCAAAATACAGTAACTGACTTTCTAGAACATAGACTTCATCTGTGGAAGGACAAAATATGTATTATTAAAAACACTTTAATTGGCTAACTTGTAGTGCTGTACGGTCTGTAATTCCATATTCAGTACTCAGAGCTTTTTGACCTTTGAAAATGTAGCTCATAATATATCACAAAACCTCTTGCAATAATTCAAACATTTTTGTGCTGTTCGTTTCTTTGCTGTGTCCATGTGTGTGCACTGGTAAATGTTAAAGTGTCTTGCTATAAGGATAGCACTCGGATTTCATTCTCTGAAGTGTGTGAACAGATAGACACTGCATTATGGTGCTACTACTGACATTTCAATTCAGAGCCAAGGCCACCAACACTTTCAGCCCCTGCTGTTCTGTTAAATATTTGTCAGTGAAAGAGACTGAGGATTGCTTTTCATATTTCTTGTACATGCTGAGCTACACCAAAGGCAAAATGTCAGGTAAAAACCAGTGCATAGCCTTTTTCTGATAGCAAAACTCTCAGCTTGCTTATAGAGGCTGTGGCCTTTCAAGAATATGCTATCGCCATGTGCACTGTGATCCTTTAATTGAAAATCGGTGTAGGTAGATAATTGTGCAGATTAGAGACAGACCCACGATGTGTGCCAATTATGCATGAAAAAAATTGAGACTTTGTATGACGAGGGGAATAAAATCAGGCTGATATAATCATAGTAGAGACAAACTTTTCAGATAACTCCCACATGAAATTAGAACTTGTAACTTTTAAGTGACACAGTGGGGGCTGGTTTATTGCTAATGCTTTTGAATAGGCCCTGCAGGGCTTGTTCACTTTTACTTTCTTGGTAAGTACTTTGAGCATAAATGGAGCTTAAATGAACTGGCATGATAGACTCTCATTTCTGTAACACCTGTAAAATTTTCACTATAGTCATCCCCTGCTCTGTCTCATCCTCTTGATAGTCCTGAGTGTGACAGTATAAAATTCAGACACAAGATTTATTTGTTTATTTGTTTAAAAATCTGGAGGAAGTGGAGAACAGGCGTTTCAGAGAGCAGGTTACTTAGAAGTAGTAACGACAGTCTGCTCAACGGACTGATAGCCTTCTAGTGAACAGTTCTGTTTTCACCAGCATCCAGCATTTCATCTAATCACACAAACAGTCAGCTAATGCAGTCAGCCATAAAAATCAAGTACAGATAAGTGTGTCTTAATGATTTATGGCACTGATGGCATTCGTGGTTTGTGACACGACTGATATTGAAGTGGTTAGGCATAATCTAGTATTTTAAGTTTCTTTATTTTTGAGATATTTTAATGATTTTCTTCATAAGTAACTTCTCTCCATCATCTATTCAAAGAAAAAAGTATGAGGTTTTTTCTTCTCAGTCTTATGGCAAGAAGACAGATTTTTAAGTGTCTGCTCTGTCAGGGAAGGATTGAGTGAGAAGCAATCTGAGAGCCTCACTGTGACAATTGGGAAAGCAGCTGTGTGTGAGATAGGTTTTGGGGGAAATAGAAAAACCCAGAGATTTGTTATGTTTCTCTTTGGCACAGTTTGAATGTGTAGTTCTCTGCGTACACGGGGAAAGAAAGCTTTTTCTCCTAAACTTATGCTGTAATTTTGGGGGATAAATTTGGAGAATTTTCAGATGCCAAGAAATATAAATTTTGGAATTTTTTGAATATTCCTTTATCATTAACCACAGTGAACCTCCAATCCATATTGCTTCATACAGCTTTGTGGAAGGTCCTCTCCTGTGCTTCAAACTTTAGAGTGCCTATGACAGTGTATTTTTATTTCAGTGTTTCTGTTTTACTAAAACAGAAAGGAGGCCATAGACGGGGGAAACGCACTTTAATGCTTAATATGGCAATGTCATGATTTTTAATAATATAAAGTACATGATGTAAGTTGTTGATATAAACAGCCTCTGTACTTGGAAACTAACACAATGGCTGAGTTATTACAAATAATGAGTAATACATTGAAGAAAAAACATTATATTATTTTACATGTTAGAAACCTTTTGAAAAAGAAAAAATTTTATGTGGGTCTAAACCAGTTAAAACCTGGTATCACATTGTAATATTTGAAAGTTAACTAAATATGAATATGAATCACAGTGGAAGAATTTAAGAATAATGGGTCTGTATAACAGCGTTTTATTTTGTTTCAGAATACTTTGCTTTCATTTTATGAACTTATAAACTGCAACTGTTAAACAAACCTGTGATTAAAGCATATTTTCTAGAGGACCATGATAGCTATCAGGTCCTTTCACATAAATTGTTTATCACTCATTTCCTTCAGAGGTAGTTGTTTAAAACAAATAGACACAATGAATTATTGCCTAGCAGGGAAAAAATTTGTCATATGGTGCACCACACTGTTTTGTACACAGGCATTCATTTAAACAGACATTATAAGATTTTAATGTGTCTTCTGAGAACCAGAGTGATACATGTTTGTAGGTACCATCAAAGTAGCTGCACATTTTTTAAAGCTAGATTATCGTATCACTAAGCATTGAACTGCATATTTTTAGGCATTTCTGATTAATTCATAAACAATCTCTAGGATATTTACCTTGTTTTCAGAATCCAAGGAACAAAACTTTTCCAAGTTAAGCACAATTGCAGCTGTGCAATATGTAGATGAGAAAAATGCACTCAAAGCCTCTGCTTATAATAATTTTCAATATGGTCCCAGTATGTGATGGCTTAATGGCTGTTTCACCCCACACCCCTCCCATTCTACTCTCAGTGTTTGTTTCTAGTATATGCATTGGTGTGATGCTGTAATAACACCAATTTTAAAGGATTTACCTTTCATACTGATGTTCATGTGGCTGTGGTGCAGCAGGACCATCTTCAGGGTGAAAAATATAAACAGAAACATGATAAATACCGAGGTGTAAAAAGGAACCCCACATAATGTGGATTACCTTTCTTTAATCAGAATCATGGAATTGTTCAGTTTAGAAGAACCTCAAGAGCTCTCCAGTCCAGCCTGCTCCACACAGTGCCAGCCCCGATGTCACACAAAGATGGTCGGGTCTTTCTCCTTGACATTCAGAGGAATGCAAAAGGTCCAGGGCTCTCTACAGTCACTAAAGAAAGGTAGGGCAATTAGTTAATTGTCCAAGATTTGGCGAGATGAACCTCAAATATGTCTCAGTACCAATTATTGGTTTAAACTATTATCAGAGTAGCTTTCATGCTTTAAATTCAGGTAGTGCACAAAAAAAACCCCTTGATTTCTTTGAATAATATGTCAGTGCTGTAAAAAAATCACTTGAAGCATTGGTTAATAGCTTTCCCATTCACTTTTAAAATAATTTGAAAATTATATAAAAAAATTTGCTGGTTTATTGAACCACATTGCATCTCAGAATGTTCTGTTTTATCCTGTATCATTCTGTTCGATCTCATCAAACAGCAGTGGTGTTCAAAGTTATAACGATGTGTAGTAGAATTGCTGTAGTCTCTGAGGAAAAATCGTGGAGATGAAAAATTGACTTTCCACTTGTCTACCATAACCAATCAAATTTTAATTAAAATTGTTTTAAATTAATTGACTTCAGTAATATCTTTCAAAGCTCATGTATCTGTGTCATAGATAGGTGAACTAAAGATGGTCTTGTAATGTAGTCACAACTAGTACTTTTCATATACAGTGCAAGCTCTGTTTTTACCGTCTTCTTTTCTACTGCCACAGGTAGAAAGAAATATTTCTGTGAAGAAGCTTATTAGTCTGAATGCAGTGAAAAAGATCCTGTGGGAAATTGTTTTTGAACTGTAGCACATCCATTGTCAGGAATCATACATTCACAATTTATCCTTGATAAATAAATATTTACTTCATTCAGATAAGTAGGTCTGTCAAACTGCAATTCTTAGGACTAGCACTTCTGAAAATTGGCTTATGCATACACAAGTTCACTGGAGACTCTTTGTTCTTTTTTTCCCATTATATTATTGAAAATACTATGTTTGACATATTTGTGCACAGAGATTTTTATGTTACCTGGCACTATAAAGGAGCTGAAACATCTGTTGCTAGAATCTAGTCTCAGCTTTGCTCACATTGTGAAAGGGGAAGAATGACTAGAAAAGCCATTTTTACAATAATAAGAAAGACAGTTCATATTACTACTATGTTGAAGAGCCTGAGTATTTGAATAACACTAGAACATTTTTAGCTGAAATAAATACATCCATATTACTTTTATAAAAAAATAAACATATGTATTTACATGTTGAGAGAGTATATTACACAGGGGAAAAATAACAGAAGTACTCAAGGCAAGCATCCTGTTTACCCAAGTGAAGCTTACTCAGAATGGGATTTTCAATGTTTTGACCTACATCAAGTTTTGTTTACGAGACGGGACTGAAAGGTGGGTCAAAAAGTGAGAGGGCTTGCTCTCATGTTTTATTTTATTTGCCTACTCTGCTGAATTCTCCTGGAATGTGCTTTTAATGCATTTTTGACAAACAATTTCTGGTTGGTAGGTTCTTTAGGGATAGATGTAAGATGTAGAGATACACATTTTCTTCTTCTTCTCCACCAAAATGGTTTGAATCCCAAAATGCTACTTCGTGCGTACTGGACTGCAATTCTAACTGCCAATGTGAGGTATCAGATACAGTTTCTATTTTAGAAGAAAATGGCCCATTTTTAACCTTCATGGTGAAACCAAAACATGCCTTATAGAAATATTTATGTTATCACGGTATGCCAATATCCAACATATATTTTTTGTCTTTTCTAAACCAAAGAATTACAAAATTCACTTGCAAGTAACTTCTGGCCATTCTAAATACATCTGTTTTTTTAAGATCAATATACAAGTATGATGGAGCACTCAAACAATCCATGGTCATAGCATAAAAGAAATATTGGTGTTTTTATTCCTTGATCCACACAGAGAAGCTTGGAGGGGGTCCCAAAGGAGATGTGAAAAACAGCAGAGATTTTGTTTCAAATTGGAAAATGTCACTGGAAGACACTGCACAACAGGCTGACAAATGAACTGCAGCAAATTGCCAAGACCACATGCTAATCACCTAACATTTTTAAGCATTTAATTGAAAAAACAGACATGGACACTTTTGCTTGAAGGGATCGCAGCAGTTTCCGAGGTACTGCCACAAAAGTTGCAAATGCCAATTTTTAAAGGGAATTTCAAAAGAAATCCTGAGGGAAAAAAAGCCTTACGTGTTTGTTAAGAAAGATGTAGAGACTGTTTAGAAGAGTGGGTTGACTAGCCGGCAGACTAACATTATACATTGTGAAATAGCTGAAATGCCTTTTGTAAAATGAACCCATGGTTCACAATATCCATTAGTCCTCTTGGATTTAAAAAAAAAAGCTGACAAGTCCCTACTAAAGGCTTGTAAAAAGTTTAGGAATTAAGTTTTGAAAACAACAAAAAACATAGGAAGCAAATTATTAGTTTATCTAGATGAGGAGGTTGTTATGGATCTGGATGTAGACATCCCATGCTGTTCATGGTATTAATGAAAGGTTTCAAGAAAAGCATGAGCATGAGCATGAAAAGCAAAAATTATGCTCATGGTTGACATATGCAAAATGACCACACAGTACTGAATGACTGGTGATATTACTCAGGAATTAGATCTTAAGATTTTATAGGCAGCTTTTTGAAACTAGCAGTGCTCAGTAGGAATGAACATGAAAGAAAATAAAATACTGATAATAATTATGAAGTGAATGGAGTAAAAAGCAGAAAATGTCCTTATGGATCTTGTGTAAACCCACTGGATGTGTGTAGTTAGGGAACTTCTCCCCATATTCCCATTGCAAATGTCTATATAAGATTCATAAAGGCAATCAAAGCTATGGTGTGTCTTCTTCACATGCCATCAATAAATACACTTCAATGAAATATGTGGCTGATCTATAGCAAAACAAAGCATTTCTCAGAGGAAAAACATGTCTTGCTTGCCTTAAAGTTAATTTCTTTGTGCTTCTTTTTCAAATATCTTGTCACAACTATTTTGTAATCTGTGGTTTTATCCATGATGCAAACATGCTATAAAGAATCAGTTTAAAAACTCAAGTAATAGATAAAAATCTTGCTAATATAGCTATGCAAGAAGGAAATTAATTTTAGATAATAAAGTAGGTCATTTGTAAAAGATTATTTTCCTTAATTTTGTAGCAAACTAAAGAGATCTCAGTCTAGCTCTTACAATTTGCACAAATAACACGTAGTCTTAGGCTGCCAAAGCCTTGGTAGACCAAATTTGCACCAATACCAGAAGAGCTGATGGGCCACCTTTAATAGCTGAAAGGGAAAAAAGGATTAGTTTGTTGTGTGGAAATGTTTTGTTTGTTTATTTCTTTATTTCTTCCATGATTTTCTGTCAGTTTTATGCTAGAACAGATTAATCCTGGAGCAGATGAGCCACAAGGATTTCAGGATTATAACAGATCATCATTTTATTTCCAGAGAAGGCTGAAATATTATCAGAGGAAAATTGTTCCATATCTGTTAAACATCCAAAGAAAGCAACTAGCATTGCTGACTAGATCAATGCCACTTGTCATGGGTACTTATGAGCCATATCAGTTCTTGAATTGCTGCTTATAAGTGCCTATCAATTATTTCCTGTCACTTTTCCTAATATGCTGCATATCTCTAATAGCAAGAGTTTGTGTTTCTAGCTTTTCAGTGGTTCAGCCTTTGTCATCATGAATGTAAATTACAAGTGGTATAGTGACCAAACCCAGCCTTTGCCTCCCTCCTTTATCGTCATTCCACCTATTAAGGATATCAACACTTTTGTCAAAGGATTATCCCTCCAGAAAGAAAATGTGAAACAAAACCACAACAGTTAGAAAACTGATTGAATGGATAACAGTGTGAGAAACACAAGAAATAGAATTTCAGGAATATCCATGTAACTTCATGAGTTGATGGACAGTAAACTGACCTTTGACAAGGTCAAGTTTCACCTCAATCTCAAGGATATTAAAGCCGGAGAGAATCTTAACAAAAATCTGCTTCCTGTACTCCTGGCTGGTTTAATACAGGAAATGTTTTTCAAGAGTTCAATATACATCTTTTTCATTCAGTCTAAATCAATGAAAAAAGAGCACCTTTAGATCATAGTGCCGTAACAGCAAAGAGCTTGGACATTTCTAAATAAGGTTGTCTAATGATTTGCAACTCAGAAAGCTAAAAAAAGCATCAATACAAAATTCAAGGATGATCTCAACAAAGATATTCTGCTTACTATAGAGACTCCAGCTGATAAGTGTGTTTGATAGGCAGAGAAAGGGATTTTTAAGAAAATAGAGACTTGTTTTCATTTATTTCTGCATAGATGCTTTTCTAAAGAGAAACGTTATCCTTGGTATTGTCAAGACTGGAACTTTGCTGTGGTTCAGCTGATAATTAAAGCAGTTAGAAACTGACTTTCCACATCTCAAATACTGTGTTTGGTTTTGCACCCATCACTATAAGAAAGACATCGAGTTGCTGGAGGGAATCTAGAGAAGAGCAACAAATCTGGTGAAAGGGCTACAGCACAAGTCTTATAAGGAGCAATGAAAGAGCTGAGAATTTTTAGCCTAGAAGAAAGAAGCCTGAGGGAAGGCTCCACAGATCTCCTGAAAAGAGGTTGTAGTGAGGTGGGTATCAATCTCTTTTCCCAAGTAGCAAGGGAAAGGATGAGAGAAAATGGCATCAGGTTCACCAGGGGAAATTTATATTAGATATTAGAAAAATTTCTTTACAGAAAGTATTCTAAACCATTGGAAGAGACATGCCAGGAAAGTGGTGGAGTCACCATCCCTTGAAGTGTGACTCACACTCAACTTTGTGCTTCCTTCTCTGTGGCTTAAAAATACTTTTTTACCTTATGATTCTGAGTCTTGAAGTGGTGTGTTTGTAAAAAGAGAAGTTCCCACTAAGGGAAATCATAATAAAGGGTAATACTGATGTTTCTTACATAGAAAAAAAGCAAAGTACTAGTTCAGAGTCTGAGATTCATTCTTGCACAAACAAGTATTGTAGACATGAAGAATAATCTTCAACTGTCCAAGTGTATCTCTGTACCAAGTAGTCTTTTACCTATGAGCTGACCATCTGGACACTCTTTACAGGCAATGAAAAGAAACAGGTTCTATGGGGCATGATTCACCTTCTAAAGCAGACTTACAACCAACAGTAGATGTTTCAGAGGTATCTTAATCAAGCTTATTACAGGAAATTGCCTAGTACAGTTTAATGCTATAAGATAACTACAATTAAATTACTGTAATTGCTGAAGAATATGTCAAACCTCTCGCCAAGAGCTATTAGACTTCAAATGATCTTAAATTTAGCCACAGTCCAGTTGTTTAAAGGGTTGAAAGAGCCTTTCAGCCTGCTCAATCTCTCCTAAATTTTTTTCCTGAGGCAGATTTTAGAGCTTACTTTATGTCAGTCTGTATTCAAAGGGCTCCTTCTGCATCCTTAATTATCAATTAACAAAAATTATTATCAATTATTATCAAAACAAATTATCCATTTGTTTTGTGGTGTGCAATAGCACCTGTTCAGGTAGGTGGAATAGGAAATAACTTTTGTTCCCCAGGAAAATTAGAATCCAAAATTGTTCAAAGTCAAGCCATAGAATCACAGGACATCTCAAGGTGGAAAGGACCCATGAGGATCGTTGCATCCAAATCCCTTCTGGCAGGATTACCTAAAATTAAGTCATATGACTAAGAGCATCATCAAGGTATTCCTTGAACTCTGACAGATTTGATACCATGACCACTTCCCTGAGAAGCCTGTTCGAGAGATCAATCACCCTCTCAATGAAAAACATTTTCCTAATGTCCAATTTGAACTTTCCCTGATGTAGCTTCATTCCATTTCCTTGTGTCCTATCCCTGATTACCAGAGAGGAGCTCAGCATCTCCTGCTCTGCTGCCCTCCTAACAGCAAGTCGTAGGCTGTGATGAGTTCATCCTTCAGCCTTTTCTTCTCCAAGATGAACAAACCAGCTGATCCTCATAACTTTTGCCCTAGAGACCTTTCACATTTTGTTTGTCCTCCTCTGGACACACTTTGCTGTCCTTCTTACATTGTGTCACATAAAACTGCACACAGAACTTGAGGTGAAGCCACACCAGTACAGGACAGACTGGGGCAATCCCCTCCCTCGCCTGGCTGGCGATGCCGTGTGTGATGCACCCCTGGACACAATCAGCCCTTTGGCTTTCTTCCTCAGTAATTGTTTAACCATACAGACCAAGGACCAAATGACTAGGATTTTTTGAGGTGCTAAATACAGTTTAGGTTCAAGCCAATGATCCTCTCATGAAGCATGCAGATCTTCGCTTCTGCTGTAAATATTGATTGTTTACCTGCTTCCTCTTTCTAAAAGCATTGCTAATCAGGTGTCTCTGTGACTATAATGCTACAGGCTATAAAGCATTACAAAAAGTTTCTAAAGAGAGAAAAGGATAATTCAGTCCTTCTTTTGAACTCAGATTTTCTTTTTCTCATACCAGTATGACAAGTTCATGTTACCTGACTGTATTTTCTCTTTCTTGTTTGGTCCTGAATACTTCTATCTATCAGAATCCTGCATGAGTCTTATTCTTTCTGGTGTTACAGGAATAAACTGTGAGTGGCTGTAAAAAACTTTAAACACTGCAGAAGGAGCTAAGCAGTCATCAGAGTGTTTTTGTGACAAAGAAAAATATGAGCAAATAAATACATAATCCTGATTTAATTAACTTGTATAGAGGATTAAAAGGATTATTAAATGTCAGCCAACTGGAGGGTAAACTGGAATATAAAAATTATGCTTACCACTAACATAGCTTCGTGTTTTCTGTCAGAGGCACTTGGTGCTGCTGCATTTTTATAGGTATGTCTCTTTTCTTAACTGATGCGTTAGTAAACTTTTTTTTTAATTCTAGCTTTCTCGATTTCATAACGTATTTGGTTCAGAAAATTTGTTTTTGCTTTGTTGTAGAACCTCTTTTGATTATCTGTATAAAAATGAGTCTCACGATGAGAACTGTCTGGGCAAGTACAGAAGTTTAAGTTTTGCAAGGCATGCTTTTTAGAATACTTGAAAAAGAAAATTTAAGACCAGAAATTTTCTATTTTCCTTGTGGGGGGAAAAATTGTTGTTTTTCTATCTCTTTCTACCCCAATATACAGCTCATACTTTTCATGCAGTGCCCAATCCTGTATCTCCTGTACATACAGTAAAATGTCTACAAACTATACAAGACTTTTGTCTGAGAAAGGGCCATAGTTCTGTTGCTCACAGAATTCACAAGCTGTTTGACATTGCCTTATAATAATTAAATTACACTGTTGACTTTTTTAATAAACACAATCAATCTCTTTCAAAATGTAATGGGTTTGGTGTGGGGGAGGGGTTGCAAGGTGAATGTGCTTCCACTTCTTGATTAATTGGTGTCATTCCTGGTTAACTGCCCTGATTAAATATCTATTTAAATACTTCATTTTAGAGCCGGAATATCTTGTATTTTTATACACTATTCTACTTCCTGTTTCACTTGGTTTCTTCACAGTATTGTAGCTGACATTTGCACATAATTTTAAATTGACTGTCTTTAGCCCAAAAGTAATTTTTGGAGGCTATGTTAAAAATTAATCTGAATTTTAAACCCAGAGTGTTTGTGCATGGTGATCCCTAGAGTACTGACTCATTTTATCTTGAGGCACTATTTGGAAACAATCTATGCATATCTGCACATTCCTTGTACTATTGAATCCTTTGGGAAGGTGTTTATTTTAATAAAGAGTGCCTATCCCTCAGTAACCATAGTTTAGGTAACTTATCTCTTCAAACAGTCACCTTAGATAAATCTAGATTTAGGAAGAATTAATCTGGATATGATACATAAGGAAATATAATCCTTATTCTCTGGAATTCAGTGCCAGGCTGAAATATGTGAATGTTTTGAGAGCATTTCAAAGTATTCGTGCTTCTTCCAAAGCTGCCTGTTGTATGAAAGGCAATTTATTCATGACCATTGTATAGAGTTTGATCTTAGCTTCAGACTGAATTTTTAATGATTCTGTGAGATTTTTGGACTCCTTTCCCTCCAAAAAGGTCTAAGTTGTAATATGATTTTAAGGACCAATATTGAGTCTCTTTTGAAAAGTAATCACCGGTGCAAATAACCTCTTCTACAGGGATTTGAATACCTGAGCAACACTTCTAAGTCAAAAGGCACAGATTAAGGAATTCAGAAAGGATGCTAGGAATCTCTGTGGGAAGAAAAACCTCCTCTATTATATTTCAAACTTTTTGGAAAATAGACAAGCACTGATAAGAAGACCTTCGGTTTTGGAAAGAGTAGGAATAGAGACAGGATTTTGATGGGCATAGACTTACAAACATATGAAATGATTAAGTTTATAAAACCAGGTGAAGAGCATTAGAACCTTCAAGTTAGCACACAATGAACCAGCAAAAGGAGAGAATGAGAAGGACTGAAATTCTGAGGAGGATCCTGTCTCATTCACAAAATATGTGACCATTTGCATTACCATATGTTGTAATTTATGCTGACTTCTAACTGTTCATTTAGAAAATTCTTAGGACTGTTCCAGTCAGAGAAAAAACATGAAAAGGAAGGATTCAAAATCTCAATTATTTGAATATTAAAGCAACTGTTCATGTCAGCTAAAATGAAATAGTTTTTTATTCAGCTTTAAACATGGGATTATCTAAAGATTGTGCAAGCTTGTGTTTTCCTCCATAATGCTCTCAGGCTATGTCAATATTTTCTTCATATTCTTTTAGTCATATAAATATATAGATACATTCTACTGCGGAAAAAACCCACACATCATCAATCCCTATCATCTGACTATCTTTTACTATACAAAGAAAGATGTTAAGTTGATATATATTGGTATGTGTGTGTATGTATATATATATATATACACACACACATATATATATATATATATGCATTTGGTTTACATAAAGAAATATAGAAATATATA
>VXBC01009256.1:748265-762110 GCA_013399945.1 Ploceus nigricollis | reverse complement strand
TATATATATTTAAAATACATATAGAATATATATCTATAGAATATCTATATCAATATATGAATACATGCTTGGTATATATTTCTAGATGAAGCAATACATGTTTCCATTTTGTAATCAACATCCTGAGAATGAGCTCCCAAATAAACCAACTACTTAACAGCAAGTATTATCCAAGCAACATGAAATATTTTTTCAGCCAATTCCTTGCTGCATGTGTTCTGTGCTGAAGCTTAACACAAAGGACAGGGGATACTGCAAACACATCGAACAAAAATGGCAATGTTGTGCTGAAATGCACTAAAGGATAGTTATGCATATAAATTGTTGTCATTAATTCAGTTTCTGAAATCGATACAATTGCTCCCTCCTGAAACACTAGAGGTCAAGGGAATTGTATTTACTAAAATAAATTGAAGACAATTTTCTTTTCCTATCAGGGAAAAACTTCTATTAGCCAAACGCAAAGCCGAGGGGAGCAATAGCTTTCCTTGATTGGGAAATATCCTGATAGCCCATGTGAGAGTAGCAGAACTTTAGCTGTTATAGGCTTCCTCATCTGTATATTATTTACATTTTTACTCAGGCTGGTAAAGTGTTGTTATTATTATTCCAAATAAAATCTTCTGCAAATGACTGAAATGTTTTAGATTTGTCCTCCTGTCATTTAGGTACTGTGCACACTCAGCTTTTCTTCGTACGGGTTCTTCTGACAGCTTACTACTTCTGGAAAGAACCCCAATGTATATATTCTGAAAATACGCTGTGGCCTAAAAGACCACCAATTCAGGAGCTGTTTTTATGCTAGTGATTTAAAGGGGCCATTTTTGTTTGAAGTCCTCAGACATATCCAAAGTGTTTTTTAATTCCGTTTTAGAATACCTCTTCTGATACCACGAAGTATTGTTTTCATTGTTTTCTCCTTTTTTCTCACTTCCCAAGAAACTGGTAAAATGTTATGTCATAATCCTAGAAACTTTGTAGTTGTTTTATTTTTCTATAACAATGAAATTAGGGTGAAATGTCAGTGCACACGTTAGGCTCCATGATAATTTAAAAAATACTCTCATCTTGTAATAATAAATATAGTTAGATCTGAAGAATAGAAAATAAATTATTTCTTTAAACAGATAATATACTTTACATCTTAAATACATGTTTAATTGAGACCAAGACCCTCAGTTTCTCTCATGCATCATATAGTGTAACATCTATCTATTTTCATATTAATTTACAACTCAAGATTTCTGATCCAAACAGGTACAGAGGCAATCCATATTTAATCCCAATATAGATTACAATTCCATGGCTTTTAAAGGGAATTGGTGTTTGACTGTTATGACTTTGTCCTAGTGGAATGCTTCCTGTTCTGCAAAAAACAAAATAAAGCAACCATGAAGACCACACCTCACACCCCAAAACATCTTCAAGTCAGGGGTCTTCAGTTCTACTCTTCTGATGTTGCTTTGGCTGTTATTTATACAAGGTTTCAGTATTATTTCCTTGTATGGTGGACCTTAACCTTATATTTGTCTTTAAAAAGCATGCATATAACTTTGTGCTAAGATAGCCTGATCCATGTCCAAGCACCCAGTGCTTTAAAGTGTCTTTTTCTGGATCCCAGACAAAATTAAAGATTTAAAACTAATACATTACATCAGGCTAAAATGTACAAAAATAGGGATTTAGATGGGAAATCCATGGTGAGGAGAGTAGAAGTGAGAATAGTAGGTGGGAAGAGAGCTCTTGAATAAATTATTCCAAATTAATAAATCTCAAATGAGTAGATCCCTCTGACAATCAGACATAGAATTCAACTGCTGTTGAATTACTTTTTATTACTGATAACATGGGAGCCACATGCATGAGGAGATTATGCTCTAAAAATGATATTGAAAGAACTGAACATATTTGTTTTAAACTTTAGGTTTTAGGTTTTGAAGAAACCTAAAGCAGTAGAAAGTAATTCCAGACTCTGAGCCTGGATTTCCATGTGGGATTTTTGTGCTCAGTGCCCAGAGCCTGGCAATAGCAATGTAGAAGGAAAAGTACTAAGATAAAGATTGCCTGCTCTAGATGTCTGAGCAGTTGCAGATCAGCTCTGCAATTCAGAATCCCACCAGGTTTCTGCTGCCAGAGCACGTTTTCCTACTGCCACAAAAATTAACAGCTGATTTTTAGCTTCTGCTAAAATAGTGTCCTGCTTCAGTGCTGAGGGAGAAGTTGGGCAAGAGATAATGCTTCGAGTAGCAGTTCCCATTTTTCATGTGTTAAAAAAGGAGAAAAGTTTATTTAACTTACTAAGACTTGTTCCTTTTCCATTATTTGTTCATGAAGTGCAGCTGGACCACATGACCTCTAGAGGCCCCTTCCAACATCAACCATTCTGTGATTCCATGATTCTGTAGGCTTTAGTTCTGTCAAAGCAGATATACAGTTCCTATTGGTTTATTCAGGACATAAAAATAAAAGCCAGAACTTTAAATTCAAGCTTAACACTGACACTAAGGGTTTGTTGTGGGTGCTCCACACACTTTAACCTGCTGATAATGCTTCATTTTTTTCTTCCATCTTGTTCTTTCTACAACAAGTTGACATGAAAATGACTGAGCAATACTATTATACCAAACAAAAAATGATGCAATTTTGCATGAAGGCACCTCGTTGGATATACATGACCAACAGTCATTTAAGGCTAGTTTCTTCTCCAGATTATAAATACCTATGCTATGCAACCTAAAGTATAAGCAAAAATAGAAGTTACTTGGTTTATTCTAAAGAGAACACCTAGATTTTTTTCATCTCAACACTACTGAGACTGTATTCCTGAATAAATATCCAATTACCCTAAAAAAAAATTAGAGCTTGTTCACATGAAAACCTTGCACATATATACTTAAACATGGGAGGTGAAAATATGGGACCAAATTACTCTTGTTGGCTATATAGGCAATGGAAGGTATATTTAGAAAAAAAAAATCTGTTTTATCCTGAACAAGGTACCTGCTATGTGTCAGAAAAATGAAGCTCAAGAATGCAATTTGCATTCTCTGTAGGGAACTATTCCAGGTACAAACATCCTTTCTGAAAATCTACAAGCTAAATGGCTGTCATTTGATAATTGGACCAAAAGACATATAACTGGTAAACTACAAGGAAGCACATTCTGAACAAAATATCCTTGCTAATGCTTGAAGCACAATATTTTTACCAGGAAAAGAAAAAACAAGCAAGCAAACAAAACACCTCCAGTGTATGATAACCATTCAATTTTTGAAAAAAAACCACCTTAGGGTAAATATTTAAAATACAAATAATTTCTCAAACTATTATCCAGGGAATGCAACATGTCAAACATTGTTCACAATTAAAGAAAGTAAAATCTGAAAGTGATTTACATGTGTTATTTTTGATAGATGCTAACAACAGGGACATTGTCTTTTCTTTCAGAGTAATTTGTTTGATGCTATTTCAGCTCCTTGCTTTTAAAGTGTCTTACCTAAAGTGAGTATGCATTACTATACAGCTATTTTCTGTACCCAAGGTCAAATCTAGAAATAGGTCTTAGCAAGATTATTCTTAATGTCTGAAAATCTCTCCCCCTAGTGCAAGCCAAACAAATGTCTGTGTTGGTCTTCATATCAGCCAATTTTCATATTTCCTAAATGTGTATTTCTTCATTCATTATTTCCTGCTGCTTTCTTCTTTCTGTCATGGTCTTCCTTTGGTCAGTACCCTATGTGCTTCAGGATTCTCCACTTCTCATTTATGCAATTTCCCTTTCCTTATGACTTTTGTGGCTTGCATCTGATAAATACTGTGTAATCTGGAAATCAGTGCCCATGTATTCAAACCTGAAATATGTCCCAGTTCTCCACCAAGGAGCTGATGTTAGATATGGAAACAAAGGCAATAAAGTTAAGATGAATAAATGTATAGAAATGAAAATTGCCAGTGCTAAAACAGAAAGAAAACTAAAGTGAAATACACTAAATTCAGTTTTCTCCAGAAAAGTGAATTGGATCCTACTGACTATTCTGACACAAGTGACATTTCAAATCAAAAGAAGTTTGAATAGAATAATTTTAAAATCTGGAGTATTATCCTATATCTGAAGAATGGAAAAGGCTTAAAAAGTCAGGAAAAGCAATCCAGGCAATCTCAGTAGGCTATCCTCCATAAGATTTAGATTACATTAGGAACAATAGAGTAAAATACTGCATTGATTTACAAATATAAACAATGCCAGAATAATCTAATTTTATATATATACCATTATGTATCTCATATATATAGCTAATATATCTATATCTATCTCATCTGAGCCTGGAAAATAAGAAAATGCAGCAAACTTTATAATCTGGATTTCAGCAATATGATGTATTGGTGCCACATGAGAGTTCATATCTCAAGGTGGAAAAATGGGGATTAATTAAAATATTACAAAATTGGTAAAGTGCTGAAAATAATAGTGATAGCAGCTGGTCCATCAGGACAAATACAGAGCTAAAATATAAAAAGTGGCATTAACAGCAGGGTTTTTTAAGATTAGCCTTGAAACTTAGCTTACACAATTTTTTAAGGATTTAAATACAATACACGGGAAAACTCTGAGGAAATTTCTGCCTAAGTTGGAAGCACATTTATATATAAGACAATAGGAATAATGCTTTCCTTGAGGACTGGAACAGTGACAATGTCATGAAACTTAATGATGTTGAACACAGGACTGAGACATATCTACAAGGAACATGCTTTGCTATAAACGGAGATTTTTCAGCTGGAAATGAAAAAATCAGAAAAATATTTGGTATGAAGATTAGTCTTATGAATACCAAAGTGCAATCTGAAGGTTATTAGAGGAAAGAATTGTACTAAAATCTTGTATTTCTATTAAATACTGTAATACAAGTCATTGTACTCATAAGATGTCATCTAGAGTCCTGTGTGTACTCCTGCTCATTCTTATTTTAAAAAGTTTAATTTTAAAAGGAAGAGATGCAGAAATGGCTTTTAACAAAATCAGGAGAATGAAGATAATTTTATTTTATGAGAGGAGAGTAAATGAATTTAATTTACCAGCCCTACCAAAATTGAGGTTGGGAGAAGAAATATAGTTACATTACAAAGACATTGGGGGAATAAGCACTGGGGAGAGAGGAAGATGTTAAGCTGAGGGGTGGTGTTGAATGAGAACAAGCATTTGTCACTGATCAAGAATAAATTTAGTCTGGAGTTTTAGGAGGTGTTTTTTCAGGGATGTATAAGCAAAATTCCAGTATATCCTTGCAGTAGAAGCAGAAACAACTGGAAATCTAATTCTAATTCTAATTTCCATGTAATACCTGACAGATATCTGATGGGTGTACCTGTAACAAAAAGGAAATATATCAACCATTCTGTGAGATCATTTTAAAGCCTATGATCATGATAACATATAGAAAAATTACTCCTTTCAATTAAGTCTTATATATTTCATTAGATCTAGTAGCATAATAAATATTGATGTTGAGTACCACAATGACTTCATCACAGTTCAGATACTGGAAGACAAAACCTTTGCTGAGTGTAATGTTAGGTTTTGAACCAAATAATGACCATTTGAATCTTTTATAAAAGCTTCTCTGATTTCTTATTCTCAGAAGACAGTAAACCTTAATATTTATTTTATAGCATTTTAGTATGTCTGCAGTTCTTGCCTTGCCACCATTTAAATTAACATAGATTATTCTAAAACGTTCTTAATACATGCTGTTTACAGGAATTAAGCTTTTTAATGAAAGGCTAATTTTAAAATAACTAAGATTACTGTCATGAGCTATGTATACTGATTTTCCTAGATAAAATGCCAAAGTTGTTCTTTGGAGGCTGCATTAAAAACCTATATTGCTAGCAAACTGTGAATGAAAAATAATTACATGTGTGCTATGCAGAGGAAAAATAATCTGGTATTTATTACTCTTTGGGCTGATGAAATTGGGGAGGATAAATGAATGTGTTGAATAAAATATCATTTAGGAGAAAAGTATTCAAAGCAAATCTCTACTAATATTAACCTGCTTGAAGACAAATTATTCTGGAAAGAAATAACTAAAATAACTAACTAACTAGCTAATTCAAAATTTTCATTATGGAACTCAATATTTCTAAGTGGTTTTTTTTGCTGCTTCTTTGCTTCCTTACTTAAAATGATAGCTATATGAAAAAAAATTTAAAAGTACAGGGTTGTTTACTTGCTTTTGTCAAACCAAAATTGCCTGTTTGTATTGATGAAGGGGTTACTTAAAGATACAAACTCAGCAGATCCCTACTGCTTCACATTCATGAAACTTTATCCTACCTAATTTTCGACACTTAAGTTACAGGAGCCACTCTCCTTCTGTGCTATCCTTATTTGACAAAAAGCTTGCTTTAAGTTGGAATTCTTTCTTTTGACAATTAAGTGGCATAAAAATGAAAATACATTAGGTATTGATTCAGCAGAGTGCTAAAGTATACCCCAAAATGCTTTACCAAGTAAGACACAAATGCCTTAAGTTATTTAGAACCTTAAGTGCCCTTGAAATCCCTGGGAATTGCACAGTCACCTTCCTTTATGGAGTTCTACCTTATGACAGATAGTGCAAAGAGATAAAATACTTTAACATAAGGCTGAATTGCCTTAGAGTTATGTGGCTCCCAAATGTAACAGATCTATAAAGCTCCTTAACATAAATGGCTTAAGAGGGCTGGTGAATTACCATCTTCTTCATAAAAAATTAAGGCTGCAGGTACACCAGGGCAGATGCTGTGTATTGCTGGATAGTATTTAGATAACTGAAAAATAAGTCTTAGAAGATGCAAACTTTAGAGCTAAAAAGCTCAAGATTTCAAAATATTTGCAGTAAATTAAGTTACGGGTTCTTTTTGTTCAGTTGGTTTTGGTTCAGGGTTTCTTTTGTAGTCAACATGAATATAATTTTAAAAAAAACACAGGGTTTGGTAAACTTATAAATCTTTGTCCAAGAGGCTAGGAATCTGTTAATCACAACTTAACAAACTCATTTCATAACTCATCGGGCAATGATATTCAGAAAGCATAACACAAGTACAAATATCATTTTTAAAATCAGTTTAGAGGTGTGCATTCATGGCACATATATACGGTGATAGCTGGAAACAGCTGGCTTTATCAGACACCATATTATTTTTAAGTGTATTTGAGAAGTAGTTTATTTACTGGTTTCTGAGAACTGGTGAGTAAAAGGAAAAAAGTCAAAATGATTAACAGCATTAATTACACTTTATAGTTATATATATATTGTTATGAATAATAACTAACCCAGACACCAAGTGTTTAAATCATGCATAAGTTTATTAAATATGCAGAAAGCCTAAAAATACAACATTTTCTATAAAACAACATCTTGAGAGTTGATCAAAAAGTAAATTAAGTATATCTAAATACTAATATAACACAACACTAGATGTATTAATTATAGTATATGTACACCAGCAATACCTTGGTAAAGAAAATATCCAACACCCAGCTGACCATTCAAAATTTTGGTCAAGCTTTTTCCCCAAATAAGTCTTTTTTTTTTATTGGTTGAAAGGCAGCACTATAGCCACATGTAGTAGACTAAAAACAAATCAGTCTTACAATATAAGGTGTCAAGGTGAAATACATGCCACAGCTTCTTATAATGCTTGTGAACACTGGACATGTTCTTTATGCTCACAGTTATGCTCAGATTTGCCTTAAACAGAGGAAAAATAACCTCTTTATATTTTTACCTGTTGTTTATCCCACTGGAGTATTTTGGTATCTGCACAGGCCCAGAATAAGGCAAAAAAAGGTGGTACTGAAATTTGATGGATAATTTCTGTTTCTGTTTTTCAGTTTTGGGAGTCCAATGTGCTGAGTGCTCTACACCACTGAAAATAAACTACTCAAGGGATTGCCATAGACATTTGGTTATTCCTGTGGCAATGCCCCAAAAATGCCAGACAGGATTGAATTTCCAGTTTGCATTTTAACATACATGCTCTCCTACCTTAGGCCGTGAGCAGGTTACTGCCATTTTGTTAAAACAATTTAATTACATTTCCTGATCACTGATGTTCCTGAAAGCACAGTTGCCAAGTGTGGGTTTCTTACTGGTCTGTTGTTTTGCAAATAGAATGAATTTATTTAAATTACCTTGGTAGTGCTCTGATAATTTTAGATATACGGTCTAAACTACAAATACAACTCCAGTCCTGTTGATAATATTCTAAAAATCATTTTTTATCAAGAGTTACTGAGAAGTTCAAGAGGGTTCCAGTCCAAATTTGAGGTATAAACCATATCTTCTTGGATGACTTGCATCTTAATACAGTGAAGTGTCCCCACAATCTGAGCTGCCTTTCAGTATTGCCTGACAGATAGACCCAAGTAATGAATTACAAAATATTTCTTTTTCTCACATAAGGATAATGAAATTTAAACCTGGCATTTCTCTCTAACATCCTCTCTAAAAGACATTTTTAAAGGGTTTCTATTTTTTAGTTTTGTTGAAATAGATAACTAGGAAAGTATCTACATTATATGATACATGCAGTTTCGAGGACAATCTTTCTTAAAGCTAACTTGTGATGTGCTATAATCTTTTGGACTGAATGAAAAGAATGTTCTTGACTTAGAAGAATTAATTAAAGCATCGTACACACTGTATAAAATTTTTGAAATAGCTAAAAAGTACCTTTGCTTTTTCTCTAAAATAAAGTGCTTTTCTGCAACCAAGCAGTACAGTTCAAAAAAAGGTATTTCTGTTCAGTACCAAGATACAAATTATTCCGCAAAATAGCAGTGAAGTGGAAAAACATGAGGATATTTCTTTCAGATCAGACATGTCTATTTTTACAGATATGGATAGAGTTAATCTGTCCCTATTTAGGCCTCCTAAAGTATCAAAACTGTAGTCTTCAAAACTATTTTTATTTTCTCAACAGAAAGACACAGTCATTTCAAGAGTAAATTTCATTCCAAGGGAGATAAAATGAATAATCGACTGAAGATTCTTCACCATTGACTGTAAAATTGGACAATATCAACTTATTCAGACTTAAACATCTTATTACTAGATATATAATAATACATAGTTATTAATATATAATCATATATATGAGTATATGTGTATGAGTATATATATATTATTAATTTATTGGAAATTCCTAATAGATAAAAATCTAATTCTTTCAGTAAAAATCATATAAACTTTAAGTAGGAAAGAAAATAACAAAAGGGTGTATTGCTTCCTTAAGTTCTTTTTCTAATAAAGACCTTGTCTTAATAGTTTCACAACACAGATCTTTGGATCAAATGCAATCACAAGACTGGTATAAAATCACAAGAGAATAGGTATAAAAAGCTTTGAGAAATAAGAGTACCTGTGGCTATACCAAATGACCCATTCACTAAAATGCCCTCTTCTCTTTGTATTAGAGGTCATGTCATGAGACACACTCACCAGATAGCCAGCTATATTGGATTAGTATCACACATCAATGCTGAAAGTATTTTTACTTAACTTCTAAGGAAGATGAAAACATCTTCAATGGGTTTCCTTTATACCAAACAAAATATTGCTCCCTTTTTCAAGTTGTGGTAACTCTTGATGGACTGTAACTGTAAATACAGTTACATAATTATCACTTCATGTTGTAGAGTGTTGCTTGAAATGACAACCATAAAGGGAGTCTGCAAGGAAATTTATAAGGTTAGTCATACTAGGAAGGTGCTGGGCTGGGACTTTGAGTTTTTGGTTCAGTTCCAGGGTCTGATTGATCCTTAACTGTGTGGTCTTTGGCCACAACTGTAGAAATGGAGACAATACTTTTCTGTCACCCTTGGATTTTGCAACAATAAATGGACTAATGTTTGGGAAACATGGAAATACTGCATTGATGGTGGTCATGCAAAGTAATAAATAGAATGTCAGTTTGTTAGAAAATGATTCAGCTCTAATCAAAATAAATATCTACATGAAAACCAGGAAGCAAAAAATTCAAAATGTTTTGTGTGTGGTCTAAAGAATATAGACCGTATAGACAGATTGAATTTGTTTTTATATTGCTATCACAGATTATATAGTTATTATAATCTTTTGTGCTATCTACTACAGAAAAAAGAGCTGCCTTTGTTTTGTATAACAGTGATGTTGACAATCAAGTTTTTAACTGACCTAACTGTTTTAGCACAGGAATAGTTTAGCGCTTGCTATCTCTTTAAAGAGCCAAAAACAAAAGATCCTTAAGAGAATTAAAATGTTCCTTCACATTATGCATATTTTATACATAAAACTGCAGGGGATACTTGTTTAATCTTGTTGCCACAAAAAGCAGTGAACAGAGGGAAAGGACTGAACATTTAAGAGCAGGATATATTTTATGCAAAAAGTGTAAAACTGAGCCACGTTTTAGCAAAGACATACTTCTAACATAATGATGCTTGCTATGCATTTCAAGTGAAGTTGTCCCTTTCACATGACAAAGGCCTGAACAACACAGAGAGAAATTACCTCATGTTTCTGTAAAAGCAAAAATACCAAACTTCTCAGAAAGAAAATACAGGCAATTTTCTTGTCTGTGAGGATCAGAAGCCTGTTTCCTACAATTCTGCATCTTGTGGTTGATTGACTTCCATTGTTGGCTGAAGTATTTATAATGTGTCTCTGGCTGTGTCTAGATGACATCTTATCCAGCAGCCAAGAGGGCCTCAAACACTGCAGGCCTGGGTTCATCATCAGCCTCTGTCAGAGCTTTCTTCAGACTGTCATCCACACAGATGAAATCTTCTTATGCATCCCAAAGAGTTCTCATGACCAGGGAATCAAAATCCCAGGCTTATGTGCCAGTGTGTGTCAGAGATCAACTGAGATGTATCTAAAGTATGAACCTTCATGAAGAAGGCATTTGTGCATGCCTCAGCTTTTCTATCAGAGAGGCTCTTCCTCCTTTCTCCGTTTCCTACATTTACAAAACACAGAAACAATACCTTTTTTATAACCTTTTCAAAATTTTTTGTTGACAGTAGGATTGGAATTAAAAATTTACTGAGGACAGCTCAAGGGGTTTACACACATACACATACACACATACACACACACACACAGAGCATAACTGCATGTACTTAGTTTCTGTATGACACCAGTCTTCAAAACTGGGTGAAAAAACCAGAAAGTATATCATTGTGATCAAATACTTGACTTCTTTTTCCTACTATTCCTGAATTTTTGAGGTAAAACACTTCACATATAGGTCTGACAAAAAACCTCCATATTGCTCCATCCAGAAAACTGGTCATACAACCGCACAATATAAAGAAATGGAGTACAATGGACCATGCCAATGCTGGTATCTTACTAATTGAGAAAAGTATGGGTATGTAGTTATCTGCGTCAGACAAAGTTCCTGCAGGAAGTATTGAGTCTAGAGACAGAATTTACTCACACTTATTTTAAAAAATAAAGTCAAAAAAATCATCTACTGTGAAATTGTTCAATGAAATTCTTCACTGTCCCATTGATGGATGAAATTGATTTTAGGCTTTCTATCACAAAGACGACAAAAGAAACACTTGATTATGTTTAAATTAGAGATGCTTATGATACTGACTGGAGTGGTGGAGTGCATATTGTGGATATTTACTTCATTTCACATTTATTACTTAGATGCAGATTCGTCTATTTGCAAGAACAGCTGTGATTTCTAAAGCAAATACTCAGTTAAATAGTAGCGAACACTTCTGGGAAAGACAAGTGCTAAAGTAGTGCAATTCTGTGAAAGATGGATAGAGTGTTTGCAAGTGCTTGTTAACATTGTTGAAACTATAGAAGTCTCATATGCTTGTCATAAAGACCTACCAATGTGTCAAAAATTTCCTGCTGGTTCATAATTTCCTAGAAGAAGTATTCTTTCTGTTATGACATTTATTTATTTATTTATCAAGAATTCTTAAGAAGGTAGACAAATGAAATTGTATCAAATAAAATATAAGCCTTCCTTCCCATTGTATTCTAACTCTAGAAATTATTACTGATAAAAACTTATAAATGCTTGTAGACAAAAGGAGATAAAGAGTAAGCTCTGTGAGAAGCTGCACATCTGGAATAACAAATAAGAATTCTGCTGGTTTGGCTCTAGTCCTGATTTTTAAATCCTCTCTGGTAAATGCAGTTAGGTTTTATTACTGTCAAAGGAAGGTTTTGAGGAAGTACTTGAGTCTACAACCAGGATTTGGTGCACATAGTCTAAAGCAGAATACAAAGTGGAGGAATAACAGCAGAGTTTGAAAGTGAGATGTGAAAAGTGTTCTTCATCCTCCTAATCTAACACACATTGCGAAATTCTAATTAATTTTAGTAGAAAGTGAGTTAGTGAACATTGTACTAAAGTGGTTTAACACTATTTTCACTTTTGATGTTGCTCTTTCTGCTAGGGGAACAAGAGTTAAAGTATAAAGCAGGAAAGCTATTTTGTTTCTGCTCAGAAAACCATTAAGGCCGTTTCTTCACAAAGGAAGAAAGTGAAAATGAAAATTTGTCAATTCCCATGAAAATAAGGACTAGGCAATATATTGTCACAGCCCAGTTCTCACCAGATTTTAGTGGAGTTAACCCTGAGATAAAGACAGGGAATGTGTTTGCATAGGTCGTGATGGATTAACTTCTCTCAAAGGTCAGTATAAAAGCTGAGTTAGGGAAAGTATGATAAATTGAAACCTAACTGATTTGATAGAAAGCCCCTATGATGACATACTTCGTTTCCAAGATTAAGAATGTGCTGAGGCCATTCTTTTAAGGGAAGTTCTCCACCTAGAATTATAATCTGTGACTGTCCAGCTTCTTTTGCATTGTTTCCATAATAAGTTCACACATCGTGTGTGGTACTAAGACCAATTAAATAGAAAGACCAAATTAAATAGAAAGACCACAAAATGTAGCTCAATACAGAATCTGTATTATACATAAAGCTTTAAGATACAAGGATCTAGGATTAGACTCAGTGCAAGCTTGTATGGATGTTATCTAAATTTGAAAATAACACCATTCTTTTCTATGCTTTGAATGCCAGATTAAGATGCACAGATTTAGGTGTATACATGCAAAGCAGGTGTCAAAATCAATGGAAGTCTACAATTTAACGAAGTAACCTCAGTTTGGGTATCTTATTGCATCTGCGATATCCTGAGGTAGCCTATTAGACCTTAGGGTGACCTTAAGTAACCTCCAGTCTTCACCTCAAGAAAGTCAGAATGGCCCATACATCCTCAGCAAAACCAGGTAGCCTTAAATGGATATCTTGAAAACTCACAAATACCTTGAATATTGCTATATTTAAACATCAGCCTTTCACATAGAACAGGAATATGTCAAGAAATAAGTTTAGGGTCTGAACCATCAGGTTTTCTGCTCAAATGCCTTAGATGTTTCTTATGCTGAGGATGCCTAACGCAGATTGACAGGATCAGGTTCCAGAAAATGTTGCAGTTCCTGCTTTTCTTTTTTTATAAAGGTGGAAAGAGAAAAGGAAAGCTTTCTGCTTCAGCATGGTCTTCAGTATGTAGACAGTTGGGTCTCCTAATTCCTACCACTATGCGCTGACCTCCAACAGATCATGGTGCACTCCCCATCCATCCACTTTAGGATATNATATATATAAAGATGATGATAGGTAAGTCATTCCCAAAATAAGATCCATTTTATCTAACATTAGAAATCTAAGTCAGGGGAATAAATCCACTGTCCGGAAGCATTAAAGGGAATCCATTAGACTGAGTGTCCAAGGAATGAATAATTGTCTTCAACAGTCTTAGGGCCCTAAAAT
>VXBC01009256.1:717458-748250 GCA_013399945.1 Ploceus nigricollis | reverse complement strand
GGTAGCCTTAAATGGATATCTTGAAAACTCACAAATACCTTGAATATTGCTATATTTAAACATCAGCCTTTCACATAGAACAGGAATATGTCAAGAAATAAGTTTAGGGTCTGAACCATCAGGTTTTCTGCTCAAATGCCTTAGATGTTTCTTATGCTGAGGATGCCTAACGCAGATTGACAGGATCAGGTTCCAGAAAATGTTGCAGTTCCTGCTTTTCTTTTTTTATAAAGGTGGAAAGAGAAAAGGAAAGCTTTCTGCTTCAGCATGGTCTTCAGTATGTAGACAGTTGGGTCTCCTAATTCCTACCACTATGCGCTGACCTCCAACAGATCATGGTGCACTCCCCATCCATCCACTTTAGGATATAATATATGATGAAACATTATGGGAGCCAAAGAGATTCTATATTGCCATTAGGGAGCTCATCTGGCACTTGTTCCAGATATAGCAATTTATATTGCTAATTATGACACCTTTTCTACCTTTCCCTTTGAACAAAAATGTCCACTGCTGCAGGAAACTGTTGCTGATGTGTATTAGGCACTCTGAAGAGACAGAGGAAGAATAACATCTAAGGTGATATTCATTGACCAANATGGGAAACAAATAGTGACATTTTTTAATTGGGACAGCTCAGGGCATGTTCATAACATAACTCCAAGTTTCTTAGGAAATTCAGTGAAATAGTAAATAGAGGGCTTTTCTTGTGAGAATTGTTTTGGGTAGAGTTTTGGACTCAATTCTCACTAAGGCTTATATTAACTGTGCCTTACTCTCTCAATACAATACAGCAGGAACTTAATGACTGCTGCAGGATTCTAGGTGACTGACTGCCAAAAATATGAGATCTTGATTTTAGGTATTGATGTCCTTGACTGGCTATATTTCCAATATAAGGAAAGTGATATGAAAAGTCTCAGTCACTGAGGAAAAAAATACGAGACTATTACATACAAATGGAAACAGGAGGCTCACATAAAGCACAGCTTTAACTATAAATTTTACTATCATATCAAGTAGGGTGTTTTGTCCTCTGAAAATATGAATAAGGATATCAGCTTCTTCCTCTGGCAGTTACTCAGGAGTTTGATGATAAAACACTGACTTTTTATATATAAGGTCCTTTTGGATGGTTTCTTCAAAGGCTCAGTTGCTTGTAAGGGTACCAAGACTTGCAATAAATTACAGTTGCCATGCCAGTGTGCTTCTATGACGGTGTGCCTTATATGTGTACACTTGCACAATAAGCTAAACCATACAAGTTTTCTCTGCCTATTGTATTTTAATAACGCTTTTGAACTGGAGCTGCACTGTAGGTTTGAGGCTGTTTGTTGCCACAGGTTGGCTATTCCTGTAAGACAATATGAGCAACTGATGATCAATTAATATTTACTTGGCTGTGTATTTTGCCACCTCCAACCTACTTGCAGAATACTAAAATAAGTCTTGACTTCATTAACAGTATTCTGCAAGTAGCACATTTTGTTTTCCAAAATGCCCAACACTGTCCTACAAAAGTGAGGAAAAAGTCCATTTCCCCAACTCACAAGTGTATTAAAAGAATAGATTGAACTTCCTTTGTTTTTGTTTCATGTTTGCAAATTTTTTCTCCAAATAATTCTGCAGTGAGGAGGCTCTTTGTAGTAGCTGATCTCTTCTATAAAGGGGCCTAGATATTAGATTCACCCATTTTTCACTTAATTCTCAGTATGGAGCTCTGATCTGATAAATTAATTTTTCCTAGATGTTGACTGGCAATTCCTTGTGTACCCTTGAGGATATAGCCTTTGTGGTGACACAAATGAAAATCGCAAGCTTCCAGAACAGCCAGACCTAAACATCTGTCCAAGTAATACAGGAAATTATCCATCTCCTCTTGTTTCTAGTAGTTCTGGGTAAATTCCTGAGCAGAATTTTACTTCTAACACCTGGAGTGCATTTGTAACATTAGATATGGCTCTGTTCCAACAGTACAAATCCATCATCTTAGAGAAGTTCATACAGCTAAATGTAACTGCTTCTGATAATAAAAATGTATCCACATTTTTATTGGAACCATTTGTGTATACAAAATTCAATTCTGTTGATGTTGAGATTAACTATACTGTTATTTAGTGCCTTGGAAATGTTTTCTTTCACACTGTGTAATAACCTTTTGGTTGATTTGGCCCCAGTGGAAGATTTAGCCCTAAGTGTATACTTTGAAAAAATAACATCTGTTCCTGTAAAAATAAATTTGAGAAAAGGCAATTAAATAACAGAACATTTGTGACTATGTTAACTCCATGAGGAATTCCTGATAGGATCAGGACCTTTGTGACATAATATTATAGTGATATATATAGTCTTTAACCAGGAATTTCATAAAAACTTAGAGTGTGAGTCTCAATAAAAAGGAAACATTTCAAAGTAACATTCATCCAAACAATTATAATGTTTAGTTAGAGAAACAAGAAGAATTGAAATATCATAACAGGTAGAAAGATTATTATGCATCTCCACAGATATTATGATTTACAGAGGACATCAGATCCTCCTGACAAACGAACTCAGGAGTAGGTGCCTGACTTGCTAAGGAACTGATTCATGCCTTTTAAAAATATATGAAACTTTGAAAATACTTTAGCTTCTAAGCCTACTTAATATAATTAAAGCACCTATGAAATTGAAATGCATATCAAGAAATGGAATAGGTGACCATTTTTTTCTCATATGGAATTTGCACTTGCATTCGATGGTAAGACGAGATAAATTTTAGTATATCATGAAGAACTCTGACCCCATTACTGAACATGAAATTTATATAAAATGTTGCTTTTTAGAGATACAGTTCAATCTACTAGGTTCCTTATCCTAATTTAGAGTTCAACAAAACAGATTCTGAAACAGTAGTGCTTATTGTGATCTCGATTTTGCAAGACATTACACACATGGTTAGCTTCAAGCATATAACCACTCATGCTGCATAAACACACCAATGTGTGTATGTCAGATAAAAACTTGAATGAGTGCAGTGGGACTAGTTCTTAGTTAAGTTTTGGCACAAGATGCTTGCATATAATATATATTGTAGGTATATTTATGTTTATAAATAAATGTCCTGAGCTAAAATTTTTCCCAGCTAGTTGAAAAAAAAAGCATATTATAGAATCATGGCAATTGAGCATGTCTTTCTCATCTTTGCCATTTAATTCCCTCCTATTTATGAGGAATAGAAGACTTCCATGGGCCTGAAGAGTTGAAATTTCTAAAATGAAGGTTAGATTCATGCTCTTCAAGAAAGTGTTCAAATCATGAGCTAGGAGATGAGATTTAGCTATCTTAGTGTAGGTCACTAGTGCCACTTTTAGTTTCTTGGTGTATGTGCATGATTTCCGTAGGTCTTAAGTCTTTTGTGCTGCCTGTGAATATCTCAGACAAAATATATCACTTCAAACTACTAAATACCTATGATTAACTGGCTGAAATAAGCTCACTATTACACAGGTGCCTACAGTGTGGACATGTAAATTAAAGCAAGACAAATTGTACCCAGAGTTATAGAAAACAGACAATGAAGAATAAGCACCTCAAATTGGTGGTGGGTGATCTCAAGCAAGAGCCATCTGTGTTGCATATGCTTGTCCAACTTGGATGTTTATATGATGGATATCATTAATGTCCAGATGATACAGAAAACAGTATTCAGTGCAAAAGTCACTCCTAAAACAGGAAAAATAAAGCTGTGCTTCCATGGGTCAATCAGCAGCCAAGGCTCTTGTTCCTCCTCTCTCTTTCCTTGCACTTGTGTCCTTCCACTTTCTCTTCTGCTTTTGCAGTTTCACCTTTTCCTCCATGCCAAATACATGCAGCCACTGCCAGGGACGGCTCAAAATTACTAATTCAGCTGAAAACAAAACCCAGTTTTGATTTTCCACTTTTGTTTTCAATTGATTTAGAGAGCTAATAAAACGCACAGAGGAGTCCAAAACAGGTCAGATATGAAGTGGAAAAAGAAAAGGAAAAGGAAAAGGAAAAAAGGAAGGGAGCTGAATGAGAGAGAGAGGGAAAAGACTAGAAAAAAGGAAGGAGCTGGGTTCAGGAAGAAGGAACAGTATTTTTTCTTTTGTCTTCAATGAGTCATGTACCTAGATCTTATGCACATGAAATCAGAGCCTTTTTTTCAAACTGTTTTGTGAAACTTAGTATTCATTGGCAAAGTAGAAGGAAAAATGAGATTTTTTTTGCAACTCATTGAGGAAACATTAATTAGTCACTAAGTTACAGGAGATGTTATCTAATCTAACGAAGAGATATCCCTAAGCGAGTAAAATGATGCTTACTTTAATTAAGAAGAATAAGCAAACTGTCTCTTGAATAAGGAGGAAATAAAAGTTTCAGGTAGAAAGATTAGATTTGTCTGGACCCTTGGAGGATTTCAAAAGTAAGATTGGTTACCACAATTCGGCAAGTAAATCTAATCTATAGTTAATTCAAAAAGTGTTAGTGCAGAAAGAGGGAATGCCTCAAAGCCATGAATACTGGCAGAAAGTCAGATGGATAAAGGTGAAACAGAGTGCCTTTCATATATGTTTGTAACATTCTGATGTATTTTAAATGTTGTGGATAATATTTTTATTTATTTGTGATGTTAATTTAGTTTTAATTAGGAAGAATTTTATTGCAATTACATAACAGCATTTCCAATTCAAGAATCTTAAAAATCTATCAGTGATTCTTCTTTGACATTTTACCAAGTAATTGCAGTAAAGGTTACTTAAAAAATAACTTTCAAGTAACTTTATCTAGTAGAGTTTCTACACAACTCAAAGACTTCTCAAAGAGAATTCTCCTGTCTCTTGCATTGGCTGGCTGGATAACAACAAATCTGGAGGGTCGGAAAACCAGCAATTACTAAGAAAACAGAGTGGCATCATGGAGAGGTTTGGCTTAACATTTGAAAGCAAAGGGTCTTCTAGCAGTTTGCTTCAGACTTTATTTTTCTTTTTCAAATTCAGAGAAGAAATGAAACATAGGATTTGAAGAATTGGGTTGAAGACTAATTTGCAGGAACAAATTGTCATTCAGCTTAGTGCTCAATATTTATTAAACCCCAGTGTAGATGCTGTTTGGAACTCTGAAGAGAGGTCTTCCAATTCTCAGACAACTTGACATCTTGATTTTGCTATGAAAGCCTATGAATTGTACCAAATTCCCAGGAACAGCACTACACCCATTGTGAGGGAAGCCAACAACCTTAAGATCATTATTCTTTTTCAATAACTGCAGCAAGAAATATCTGCCAAGGACTTTATTATGAAGATTTGTGTACCCTACATGGATTTCAGGATATCTAGCACATCTTTTACTTATTGAAACAATTTTCTGTTGCAAGTATTGAATGATACTCAAGATTTGTTCAATGGACCAAGCCAATGGTATCTAAGAATTCTGGGCTGAAAACCAAGGCTGATGTTTGCACAATTCTTACACTCAGAAATATTTTTTAAAAAAATTTCTTCTGGGTATAAAATTTACAGGCATTCTGGTACTAAATCCTGGTGGAGCTACACATCGTCACAAATTCTGTTACTCCTTCCTCTAAATGAAAGTCCATTGCAGCTCAGCATAACTTCTCCAATGTAAAAGTGTGTACGTCTTACTGATTTGGAAGAGAAACGAAACTGGAAACAATCAAAATAAAGCAGCATGTTTGTTCTCCTTAAAGAAAGGATGAGAAAACACAGCTGTGAACAACACATTTGAAAGGTGAAAGGTGAAAGGTGTTAGTACCATCACTTAGAATGCTATTGAACATACACTGATGCAAAAAAAAATTATGAAATAAGAATATATACAGTGTAGAAAAGAAAAATTTTATTATTACTGCTCAATAAATATTTTTTCAAATCAATGGCCACATGTTTAAAGATTGGGATAATGCTGCTTGATGGACTTAGATGAAAATTATTTTAATATGCAGAAAATTTCTTTCAAGTAATATATGCAGTCTAAATAAATACTTTCAATACTTTCTGGCAATTCAGTATCTAACCATTACTTTAAAATTTATTTTACATATATAAAGAAATTAAAATACTTTCAGGTTTTGGGGTTTTTTGGTTTTTTTTAAGAAGAAACTAACATCCATGATTAGGATTTTAATTTGATTTTACTCAGTGAAGGAGGTCAAAACTGAAAACATTTACATCAGTTAGGGAAGTAATGGTATGTTTATTTAGATTCCTTTTTATTCTTTAATATTTTTATTTTATTCATTTTATGATGTAATTTTTTACCAATTGCAGTATCTATACTGAGCCAAGGGCCACTGTTTTTACAAGTTTTAGGTCGGCCCAATATATTAAAAGGACATATAAGTTGCTCTGTTGCATCATAGAACTAATTGCTTATCTCTTGGTTGTAAAACCTTTTATCAGTGGTTACCTCCATTCCTCAGGACTCCATTCAGAAGCTGAAAGGATGAGTTCACACACTTTTGTAGTTTTACAATCCAGTTAATTATATTTCAAATCAGCTTATGATTTTTATCATTTTGTAACAATAATATTTGGTTGTGAGTTTGATTTTTTTTCCCCACATTGTGACTCCAAATAAATTTCTGATGCATTTTAACTTTTTTGGGTCAAAAAACATGAAAGTATATAGTGCTTCTCAAAGGCCTGAAACTAAAAAGAACCACTCTGTGTTCTCAGCTTGATCTTTGGACTGTTTATCCTTTTTCATTCTAAACAGTCAGTTGATAGAAAGCAGAAAGAACTGAAAGCACAAAGAATTTAGTGCAATGCTGTGGGTTTTTTTCTAGATGTATTATTTAAATAATATGTTACTAATCCTGTGTTTCCACAGCAGCCTAAACTGATGTAAACACTGGCTGCTGCAGTCCCATCCTCTGCTGCATCTCTCATTCAAGTGTTCCACCTCCCTTCTTGACCTCACTTTGGGGTTTGTTGCGCCCTTCATTTACCTGTCTTGTATTTGGTGACACAAAAAACCACAATTTGGGTGTCAGAAGGAACCAATAATAACTGAATTGAGTCCCAGAAAAAGATGTATCAATTCATACTTGAGATTTTGGTTAGTGCAAAATTACAACAGCTGCAGCTATAGACTCATAGTCTGCATCTGGCTCTTCTTGGTTGCTCTTCTCTTTGCTCTGCTCTCCCCTTGAATTTTTGACTCTATGGGGATCTAAAGTCAGTTTAAAAAGACTCTGTCATTATAGAGGCTTATCTGAATCTCCCAAGCTGTGGTAAGAATTCAGCTTAGGAAATTAAATGGTGATTTATATAGCAGGATATAGTGTTGATGACCAGACTAATTCATTTCATTCAAAGGAGATAGCTTGCTGTATCACTGATATTTATTTTACCTTTTTTTTTTGCCACACCGTAACAACCATAAAAGCTCATTGAGCTGCTCATGTTAATGAAATGGCAAAAGAAGTGCACATATACAGTTATTTAAAACCATACATACAAACAAACCCATACAAATTTGGTTTTATATATAAAAAGCTATATACTCATATAGGTATACATTAGTACAGTGGACAGTTATTGTCTCAATACTCATTGCATCTGAACTGTGCCTGAACTGTGTCTGCAGTTCTTGCTGTTTGAGGACAAAGAAAGTAACTTCTCACAGTGTATTGGGTTTGCCTTTGAAATAAAAGCACAGAACTATTGACAAAAGGCTCACCTAACAGCAGAGCTGAGATTAGGTGCTGAGGGTTATTGTCTTCCTCTAGTCTCAAAGCTATGTGAAATGTCAGTTAATTGAAAATGGTAATTGTTCCACACAACAACATCAACTGTTTCATTCCAGGAAATGTGCTGCTCTTAAATTAATAGCCATCGATCCAGAGGTATTTCATGATCCTTCTCCATCGTTTTCTCAAATTATCCAGCTATCAGTCCTTGGGAGAAAACCTATTTCACCATTTTTATTGACCATTCTTTACTGAGTGACCTGGCTTCCTGTTCAGATAGACTAAAATAGGTCTATCCATCTGAATGTTTGTCAGGCACACTGAGACACCTAACTTTCAAAACACCTACTTCTTTTTACTATAAATACTCAGAATAAACACCATTAAGTAATAGTACAAAGCAGTTACATGGTTATTACTGATTAATCCAATGAAGTAAGCTCTCATGCTGGGAAATTGCTTTTGTGATAGTAAAAATAGTTCCTTTCAATAGTGCATTTCAGTAAAATTTAAATTCCAGTTTGATTTCTTATGAAGGAATGCAGGTTACTTGGGTTTCTTTGTTTGCTGAAGGAATATATTTTTTTACAACCTCTTTGAATAACAAATAACAATATGTCTTTATTATTGCACAGAGAACAATTGCAAAGGCTGTTGCATTCCTTAGCTGTTCCTTTGAAAGCTTAATAGAGAAATTAAGTGGTGCAAAGGTGTTCAATTGAGGAAACAATTAACCTTCTTTATACAGTCATTAAAAAAAAAAATCAAAAATACCATTTAGATAAGAAGTTGAAAACATTTATTGAGATACAACTCATAATGCTTTCCGTGTTTGCAGTTCAGTAAATTATTTTCTAGTAAATTAAAAATTTAATTTCAAAATAAATTCTAAATTCTATCAATTAATAATTTTTGGAAGACAACAATAATATTTTTAAAAGCTTTCATTTCCATTTTAACGTGAAACAATTTCACCTTCACTGATATATTAATAAACTATTGTCTATTTATTCTTAATATTTAGATTTCAAAGTAAAATTTACATATAAAGAATGATGGAAAAATTGTACAGAAATAGAATGTTTTAAAATAAATGTATATTACTATCAGTTGTGCAGTGGCCTAGAAAATGCCTCCTTTAATCTCAAAAGAAAATACTCTACTTTTCTCTCTTCAAGGGCTTTTTCTTACCAGGGGATGCAATTTAATGTAAACTGAAACAGTTGCCAGCAGGAAAGGAAAAGCAGTCTTGGGTAATATGAGATATTTTTTTATTGTTTCAAAAATAATAGGCTGGTTGCAAAGAGTTTCTCTGTGTGATCTCAAGTTGCGGTATTTTTGTCTTCTTTTATTTATTAATAGGCTGTTTTATATTAGAAATGGAAAGGGAAAATCAGATTAAAGTTTCTAGGACAGCTACAGTATAAAATCGGTTGAAATTACATTTCCACATAACATACATAATGACTTCTGATGTTATATACCTGTTTTAATGCTCAATCTGGTTTATCGTTAATAGAATCAAAAGGTATGTGAGCCAGGGAATATTTTAAGAAAAATTTTTAGCAGCTCAGAGGGAGTGGAAAAGTTCCTTAGGCATATGGGGTTAAGCAAATGAAAGTGAAAATTACTTTTGTGAAGAAACATAAAGGAGTCAGAAGAACTAACTATAGAAGGTAAGCACGTTTTTGCATCATTTATACTTGTGACAATGAACATATGAACAGTTTGCATCCCATTTCTTGCCATTTTGTACATACTTTCTTTTTCAGTGAATTTCAGCTGCATAGTTGGAAAGTAAGTGTGAATCAGAAATAATTGAATAAATTATTTGGTGGTTATGCAATGAAGGGTAGTTTTGGTCATAGAGGCAAAAGTTCCTCTTCAAAATTAATTTTTTTTTTCAGATGCTGTGTCAGAGATTTGTCTCTCTCCTCTGTTTTATTCTGTTTCAAAATCTAAGCTTGACCATTGTTTCATTTTTGTTTTTTGTTAAAAGAACGCAGGAAACAAGGGTCATTTGAAATTATTGAATCTTCAACATCGTCCCTCATGTGCCACTCTTAGTCCACGTTATTCCAAAAGGTTTTTTGAGAGGTAAATGGAAAATTTGGAAATTTGAACCACTTGGACAAATTTGTACAGCAATGATACTCAATTTGAAATATATGAAAATATTTGAATATGTAAGCATAGCTGTAAGTGTGTTGCTGTTATTAATAAGCCTTGAAGATCCCAGCCATTTCCAGCCTTTGGAGCTTTATCTCTTTAAAGCTTACATTAGCAGCTAAAGGCTGTCTCTCTCAAAGTGATTTCACATTAAAATATCATAAAAATAACATTAATTATAGAGATGAGGATTACAGATGTAGATAACAGCTGAACATTGAAAGTGCTAAGCAGATCTGCAAGATAGCAGTAATGACTTAATTAAAACAAAATGCATCTGTATCTGAGCACAGCAATAAAGGAAAAAGAGGCAATCCACAGTAACAAAAACATGAGCGATTCAGCTGAAGTACGTAAGAGTAGTGAGCAATAGATTGGCTCATGTAAGTCTAATTTATGCCAACCTTAAACATTAGCATTCTAATGGCTGCCAGAAATTTAGAATATGTTATCTTTTGAGTGCCAGGTAGTTTAGAGGGTAACTACCAATTACCCGTAAACGGAGTCATATCAGAAATGACTTAATGTTTTATTTCCTCCCATGGCCAAGCTGGCTCCGATACCTTTGCAACAGACTTCGTTAACTGTGCTTCCTGATCTAAAGGGAAGCTGTCCTTTCCTGCTTATCAAATGGACTGAAATGACCTCAACAGGGAATAAAGTTGGTGCCAAGAAGCAGAGCAACATCGAGGCTCGTACCAGGTGATATTCTATCTGGTGCATATGGCCCGCATGCTTGGCCCGCACAAAGCTCATCTCCAGTGCAGGCCTGGTTCTAAGAAATCCTCATGTGCTGTATTCTGCACATTCTGAAAAGCCAACCATTTGTAGTCTATATGCAATAACATTAGTGTTTTAAAAAATACATTAAATTCCTTTGACAAAGCTTAAAGGGAGCTGTATTTACTCTCCCTGGTGTTGAGGGGACAAAAAACAGATTCTTCTTCTGTCAACTTTTTCTACATAGTTTTTAGATGGAAAAGGCCACAGAAGAATTCTCACTGGAGATACAAACAGCAGTACTTGCAGTTGTTATAATAATCATAACTACCATTTTTACCACTCTGCTTCTGTCACAAACTGTGAGACCTGATTCAAGAAATACAAACCTCTGCCTAATACAAACCTCTCATTTTTTTTGAAAAATTGGAGAGCAATTGCTTTCTTTTGACCATGCAATATCTTCCTCTTAATGACAACGAGAAGGAGCAATAGTGTGACTGAATCATGGCAGCAGAAGACTTTGGCTCCATTAGTCCACACTGTATGCTGTCTGTAAGGAAATTAATTATCTATTTTATGTCTCGTATTGATGTTGGTCAAGTAGAATTGATATATTGCAGTAACGTCCAAAATGGCTGATTCTGTATGGATATGTATTTTTTTCAAGCAAACAATAAAATAATCACTTAAAATCATAGAAATTAAGATTAATAATTAATATCACTTTGATGGGACTGTACAGATGCTTAGTGATAAGAGACTAGAAAAGGGAGTTTTAATTTGCCTGTAGTGTACATGTTCCATTTCTCCATGAATTAGTAAACTTATACTGAATATTATTATTAATATATAAATCTGTATTGACTAAGGCTTTTTTTTTAAGTGAAAAGACTTCACATGGTATTCAAATCACAAATTTTCACTATAATGATATTAATACTTTTCCTTCCTTGAAATATTTAGGTTCACTGCAGGAAAAAAATTTCCTTTGCTTATATATGTGTCTGCCTATTCAGGATCTCATATTATGGTCTGAAACTATTAAAAATTATTTTAATGTGGGAAATATTTAATTGCCTATGCAAAAGATAGTGCAATTTTCTTCCCCTGCTATAAAAAATTTCACTATTTTATTTGAAAGGCTCTCTGAAAAATGTCAGTTTAAAATTACTGAAAATGTTTTCATGTAAATAAGGAGTTACTTTATCTAACAAAACAAAAATTTAAAAATTAACTTTTAGTCCATTAATTTTCATAAAGTTTGATCTTGCAGTCATTATCTAGACTCATACACAGTTACTTTTAAATTCAGAGAAAAGCTCTGTATGACTAGGTGAATATAAAGGAAATTTAGATCACTAGCTAGTGGAAAAAGTGCAGATGCTGCCTAGACAGCTAGGTCTGCATTCAGATAAATAAAAGACCAAGTTGTAAAGAAATATGAAAACTGAAAATATTATTTTGACTGCTGTCTGTAGATGAATGAGAAGGAAACCAGCTGTTTTGAACATGTGCCAAAAATAATGAGAATTAATTGTAGCACTCATCAATTCTGAGAGAGACTGAATATGCAAAATATGCAGCATTTCCACTATCAATGAGAGCTCCTGCTCTGGAGGACACCTACCCTTAAGTAAACTTTAGTTTTCCATCAGTCCTTCCTCTTCAGCATGATTACTTTGCTAGGGTATCTGAACTGCATGGACTTTTTCATACTAAGTAGAAAGGTCTCATTTTCCTCCTTTTTGATATTGAGAGTGTCATTTTATTGAGAGAATGAGATTTTTGGTGCAGTATACTCTGATAGAATATCAATTGAATCCCATTCAATGGCTACTTCAGAGCTACTTCATTTTCAAAATATCACTGAGGCATAAGTTAATTAAATTACATAAATTTAAGTCAGTGATGGAAGAAGTAATATTTGATATAAATAGCTGTAATTTTTTACTGAAATCTCAATTAGGGAAAAAAAAGTATGATGATATATCACCAATGTAATTAACAGTCTTTTTATGAGTCATGGGGGAAGACATATCAAAAGTAAGATAGCTGTTCCTGGGCAGGTAAGCAGGATCATTGTTGTTTCTTCTTTCTGTGCCTGTAGGGCAGAACTCAGTCAGACAGTAAAATTTAATGATGTACAGTCTGATATTAATTGTGCATGTACTCATGGGTCACAGTAAAGGGTTTGTCAGAGGTGGCAGCTTGCCGCAGGTGTTTAATGTCACATGATTCATAGCAAACGGCTTGAAGCTCCCAAGTATATACAACTAAAAATAATTCTGCTCTCTGCAAGTGCCCTCCAGAGCAGAATGGCTATCTGTCAGCACAAGATACTGGGTAGTAATTGACTCTAGTTAGCACCATCTATGAGCCATTTGTCAAGGATAAAAAAGTGATAATGGCCAGCTTTGTCATTAGAAACCATGTTCTTAGCACTGGCTTAATTTCTAATATTTTCCCTTACCAGCAATATAAAAAACTGGCTTCTATCTTTATCATGTATAATGTTAAATTGCAAAAGCCCCCATACATCAGACTTTAAACACAGTAGCAATTTTTTTAAGCTTCTTTGGATGTGTTTTCCAAGATAGAAGCTCTCTTCTTTTTCCCATTTATTCCCTTAATTGAGACTGGAAGGTTTTCCTGTGGCTTCCATGCATGTCATACCCAAAGCAAAGGATGGGGTGGGAGACATTGGAGATTTTGCATTCATTGGCAGTGCTAAGCACATTTGAAAATTCAATCTTTTGAAATTTTACGGTTGATCTGAAACTTTCATGACAACTTTCATGCTTCTAAAATTTCTAGTGCAACTTCTTGCTTCCAGTTCTACTTAGAATTGAGAAAAGCAGTAACACGAAGCTGAAAAAAAAATAGTAGAAAGAGTTCTAGTACTTTGAAAAATATCAAGTGGTCTTTATTTTTTTAACAGGAACCATAAAACATATTCTTACCTCACATTATCTATCTTATTCAGCCCAGCGCAGAACCCAGAATAATTTACTGTATAAGATCCCAATTTCCAATTTATGATTTTAAATTTAAAAGAAACTTACAAGCATACAATAATTTTGAAGTCATAACTTTCTATTCAGAAACAGCACTACTAAGTTTAAAAATATGTCAAATGCTAGGTGGGTTTTCAGTGTGAAAACTTGTAAAACATATTAATGATTAACCAGATTTCAGCAATGTGTCTAAGAAGACAAGGACACCTTGTGCAAACAAGCACTAATCTCTGTCATCCCAACACTGGCAAGGGGAAATACAGCAGATCTACAGCATCTTTGGCACTCAGTGTCTACAAAAGCATCACAAACTGGTCAAGGGACATACTGTCCTGCTCTACTCCATAGAGTACACCCTCACATAGCGTCCCAAGTGCAGTTTTGGAAACCAAAATATATATAAGATATAAAGCTATTAGAGAGCATCCAAAGGAGGGCAGCAAAGATGGTGAAGGGTCTAGAGGGGAAGCTGTGTGAGGAGCTGCTCACTTCATCTGTTCAGCCTGGTGAAAAGGAGACTGAAGGGAGACCTCATCACTGTCTGCAACTTCCTCAGACATGAAGGAAGGGGAAGGGCAGGCACTGATCTCTTCTCTGCAGCGACCGGTGACAGGACCCAAGGGAATGGCCTGAAGTTGTGTCAGGGGTGGTTTACGTGGGATATCAAGAAAAAAATTCTTCACCAAGAAGGTGGTTGGGCACTAGGACTATTGGGCTCCACAGAGAAGTGGTCACAGCACCAGCCTGACAGAGTCCAAGAAATGTTTGGACAATGCTCTCAGGCACTGGTTTGATTCCTGGGGCTGTCCTGTGCAGGGACAGGAGTTGGACTTTGATGAGTCTTGTTCGTCCCTTCCAGCTCAGGATATACTGTGATGCTATGACAATACAATAAACCTCTATAGCAAAACTAACTGTCATATTTGCAGTGAATTAACATCTCAGTGTCTCTGAATAGCATAAAATTCCTTCTCCATCTCTGCACCATGTCCTTTCACTAGAGATTATTTGGAACTTGCTTGCCTTGTTTCCAATGGAAGCCTAGATATCAGACATCCTCTGACATCTAGAAATCTGGCAGCTCTCTTCCCAAAGATCATTGTGTTGAGTTGACATTCTTTTAAGACAGGGAATATACTGAGTGACTATATTGAGACTCTCAAATTTAAGTGTCAAAAGCTGAATGCCTCTGCATGTGCTCAGTCACAAGATGTGCAAATCTAGGCTCCAGTCAATGGGAAAGGAAAAAAACACCACCAGAAGAAGTCTAGATTAAGTGCCCCGAATTTTTCTGACTCTCCTGAGGAATGTTTTAGCAGTAAATATGAGATAGTAAGATCAAAAAGAAAGATTATTGACAACAGAAAGCTGACAGGGAAACCTTAAGGTGAATATTGTACCACAAAGCTCTTTCAAGCAGAGCAAACAGATTCATGTTTTCCTTTTAATGTGAAGGCATGAAGTGGTGCTACTGCTTGTACAGCACGTGTAATTTAGGAAAGTTTCTTCTTTCAGCTGCCTCAATAGCTAATTGGAAGTGATAAACCACTCCAGAGATTTTAGGTCTATTAAATTATTCCCTTAAGGGGTGATTGGTTAGGGAGGAAAACCTTGGTAATTAAGACTGTGAATTAGACGCTTCAGTTAAGAAGATTGAACACAAGCTAAGGTGATTTAAAGAAAAAAAGTATAAAACATAACAGCTAAGAGAAGGTATTAATATGTATACAGAAATATACACGAGCTGGATTCTTTTTCACCTTAATGGAAAAAAAATTCCTAACACAAGCATAATGCATATATTTTAGAGATCCTTCAGGCTGCCAAAACTTTTGAAATGGCATCTGTATATGTACCTTATCTTTCATTTGATTTGTAAAATTTGTGTTACTGGATATTCAAGTCATTCTTTATTGTGACTGTGAATAGGGTCACACAGACTGTGAAATTGGTTGCAAAAGGTTTATGGTCTGAGTAACAGGGGAAAGGTAAATAAGTACTGCTTGGTTTTTGCTAGTGAAGTTGAAGACATAAAACATGTTACTTACAGATTTNCCAAATGTGACCTTTAAAAAAAAGAGGGGAGGTGGGAGAAATGATTAATGGTCTTAATTAATATGTAGAATAGGTGAGCTGGAAAGGTTACAAGTTAAATAATTTTTCTGCCTGTAAATGCAAATAGTTCTTCACACAGTTGGTTATGCAACACTAATGCAGGAATATTTGCAAATATTTTCACAAATCCTATTCAAAAGCCGCAAAATGCCAACACATACTGTTGGTCAGTAAACAGACTGGAAGACACAGAGGGCAGTGTGCAATTATAAGTCAAGGAAAGAGTCAGAAGGCTAATGTTAGGAGTGAGAGGAGGTGGAACAGAGCCAAGGAACTGCAGAAAAATTATATATTAACGTATTAGACATCTGTGGATAAAAATCTTGACAGAGCCTTCTTTCACAACTTCTGCATGCTGAATTTCTACTGCTAGTCTGTTGCTATTGGAGAATTTGCTTCCTGTAAATTCTTGGAAATTGTATGAAGGTAAAAACCTTCTTTATTCAATCAACCACTTTCAATACTTTTTGACAAGAACAATTAAGTGAAATTAACTAATATATTTTGACTGGATCTTCATTTGTTCTAACACTGTGGTGTTTATAGACAGGCTTTGCAGATGTGCTTGTAATCTAATATCAAAACAGAAGCAAAAAGTTGTATAGACCAGCTGTTCCATAGAAATGCATATAAAAGTAGTAGTTGCTACATCAGAATCTGGAGAAGTGTACGACAATTTCAGAAATATTCTGGAGAAGGGAAGCAGAAAATAATCTTCTAAGGCACATTGTAGACTCCCTGATCTGATAGTCTTCTTGAAACACACAATAAGGCAAAGGTTTAAAGACAATTTTGTAGATTGTTTTTAAGAGCATATGCATTTGAAAAATGTAGTTTGGAAGATACTGGCTATGCAACTTTCTCCGCTCTAAATTACCTAGATCTTCCATTAATATATTGATTCTTTTAATAATGAGTTCACTTTGCTTGTATAGTTCTAGCTATAATTGTAGTTCAGTGTACCTGAGTTTAGCAGTGGGGTGAGAAGCAAATCTTTCCAGAAGATAAAACACAGTCTGAATGCTGTGTTTAACCTGACCATGAATTTTATCAGAATACTTGCACGCAGTTTTTCTCTGGAAAATGAGGTTCTACAGTCACATACTCTATTATTTAAAAAGAGTTGGGAAAGCAAATATAAGACTTCTCTGGATGCAGCAAAATCAGTTGGCAATGAGATACTACCAGGGAACAGGTGTCAACTGGTAGAAAAAGTAATGTTTGTAATCAACCGATCTGTTCAAGATCTTGATCATGCATGATACATCCTTACCCAGCACACCCCTTTGAGTGGTGAGGCTACTATTTCATCTTCTACATTTGCCTAATACAACCTGGCTAGTCTGTGATGATGCAGAGTGACACAGAGTCCCCAGGGAGTGCAAAGGAGAGCCCCTTTATTGCAAAAAACCAGGCCTTTTCAAGCAGTTAGCCAATTACCAGTTTACATAGCTTTAAGGCACAACAAGCCCAAGTCACCCAACCACCATACACCACGATGTGGACATGCAGCAGTCACACAGCACATGTCTCACGTCTCTCACGCCTTTCATGTCTCTCTACCCCTCCCTATTCCCATAAATCCCTTCTACTTAGCCTGAGTAGTAGGCCTAAGCCATGATTTTACAAGGGTAACAAGCCCTTATTTTATAAGGCTTTACCTATACACAACACTAGTCTGACTAATAAACCTAATAAAATCTGAGTAGAAAACTTACACGTTGAATTCATTTCCCTGGTTTCCTAAAATTTGTGTTCCACTTCTCTAGTGGTGAATTTTTCCAGGTGACCAAAATTTCTTCATTGGATCAAGTTTTCCCTGTATGTAGAAGGGGCAAATAAATATTCACAGGAAATTTATGATGTTATGAAACTCTTCTGTCTTCTGAGCATCAAAATGAGAGAACAGTATACTTGATATTCCTATCTGATACAGTTTTAAATTCACACTTACTGGCCAGTTTGAGAGCCAGGCTTCAAACCCTCCATTTCTAGAGATAGATGAGAGCTACTTCAGGAAATAACATGCACATGGACAGAATAGTTTGGTCTTTGGATGTGCTGACAAGGAAGTTACATTGCTATGATGGTGGAACCAGTTCACCTCATATCCATTTGAAGAAGAAATGGACAGTTGAAACGTTTTACTTGTACTACCTACTTACACTCCATTAATTGTTGTATTAGGTGTTCTTAAGTTACCCTGTAGCTAGAACATTAAAGTGTGGACTTCATTATGACTATACGGAGGAGTTAGAGAAATCACAGCTATTTGACATAAGAATTCAATGAGGAATAACATATTCTATTATTATTTCTCTTTACATAAGCAAAGAGTGAAGACTCAAATGTCATTCATGGAGACCACTCTAGAGGGAAAAAGTGATTTCTGTAGTTGAAAGAAAGTTACAGTAAGAAAAAACCAAGTCTTTTCTTAGATACTTTTAAGTATTATGGCTTAACACAACAGTTGACTGATGGTTGCATAATATCTTGGAAATGACAATTTAATAAAAACATTTTTCAGGCTGTGAGCAAGGCTTGCAGCTTAATTCTGGGAGACAAGAAAACTATCTATTAGAATTAATTTAAGCAATTTTCTAATTAGCTAACAGAAGTGGAACAGATTTTAGTTGATGTGAGATATTAATTTAATAGAATAAATACATACTGTTTAAAAAATTTTTTAGCCATTGCAGATGCTGAAACTTGCTCTAAGATGTTCATCCTGTCCTTAAGCATCCAGAGGCCTGGTTGCAATGCATATACAAAGGCTTCCAGAAGAAAACAAATCTATGATGTTCTTCTAGTATGATGACAAGTAGAAATAATATTCTTCTCACTAAAATAAGCTTATACATGCTCTTACAGTTTGTGAAGGATTTATTGTGCTTGGCTGAACTTACATGTATAAAGTAGGCCTCAGTCTGAATTTTATCTGAAATTTTTATCTGAACTGAATTTTCTTCTTTTCTTTCTTAGATTGACTCACAGAAGATTATTTACTCTTTACATATAATTAAAAGTCTAGAACATATTCTTATAAGTGTATAGTTGTTATGAATTTAAAATATTGTTGTGGTCTGGACTCATTTTGGAATCTATGCCTTTGTGCTTCCTATCATCATGTATTTTAAATGATTAATCAGGAGATTTGCTGTTTGATATCTGCTGGTTCAAGTTTGCTGATATCATGGTTAAAAGAAATATTTTATAAGCTCTCATAGGTGTATAAGGGTACTAACAGAAAATGCCAGAATATATGTCTTTCAGCTCTGGATCTGTATATCAGTCTATGTCCTGGGGCCCAAGCAACCGAAAATCCCTTGAATGCTGGCAGATCTCACCTGTGTTTTTCGTTTTGCTAAACAGATGGGGAACAAATTCCCTGTACTTCCTTCCTGAAAGTGGCACAGAGGAAGAGTCTAATAATAATCATAAAAATGAATGGTATTTCTGCTCGAAACATTTCCGAGAGCACTATACACAAGCAATAAACTGGTATAACTGACTGCAGATGGTAATTTAAAAAATTAATACATTATTAAGTAGACTTGCCTTCCTTTTAAAACTGAATAAGGAGGTCACTGCATTAGTTTTCTTTAATGAAGTCTGTGACAGGTAATTCCAACAGAGAGCTAGTAATATCATCAAAACCAAATATTAATATTTAAGACTTTAGCTTAAATCTCAGTCTAGTTTTTGTCCTTTTTTTTAAAGTAGGCATCTGTTTCTTGCATGATATTTTTAAGCAGTTGGCAGAAGGATTAGTCTCTGAAGCTATAAGACCCATTTACACCTTTTTTTCAGCAGGGAAACTTTGAGGTAGGTATTTCACAATTCAGTGAATTATGTATTTTTTTAATTTGTTTTTTTTCAGCTTCTTACAGAGTTCTTGTTTCCTCCACCATCCCTAGAAAGTCAGGTTCAGGGGCCTCCAGGAAATATATCACTGCTGCCCTGATTGATTAGAAACTAAACAACATCATCATTGTAAGAAATTCTTTACTGGGAAGATATTCTTTACTGTGAGGGTGGAGAGGTACTGGAACAGATTGCCCAGAAAGGTTGTGGCTGCCCCATACCTTGGAGTTGAAGACTCCAAGTTGAAGACAAGACTGAGTTAAATGGATCTTTGAAAAACCTGATCTAGTGGACAGTACCCCTGCTTGTAGCAGGGGGGATTGGAATGGACTGCACAAGGAGGTGGTGGAATCACCATCCTTGGAGGTGTTTAAGGAAAGACTGGATGTGGCACTCAGTGTCATGGCCTAGTTACAAGGTGGTGTTCGGTCACAGATGTGACTCAATGATCTCAAGGGTCTGTTCCAGCCCAACTCTGTGGTTCTGTGAGCTAGATGGTCTTTACGGTCCTTTCCAACACAAGCCATTCTATAATTCTATGATCATTAAGATCTTGGATCAAGATACTACCCTGCAAGAAAAGATAAGGACCATGCCCACCGTGCCCTTCCAGAATCCCTAAGGAATTCTGTGGTCCATGTTATGCCTTTCACAGAGTGATTTTGACCACTGTGCTTGTGCTTTACATAGCTTTTAATGTAAACAGAATATGCTCTGAATTTTTTCTCTGCCAATTGCAGCCTGCACACTGTGCCAGTTTTGTTCAGTTTGTGTCAAGACTTAGCTGATCGGTCAGAAACATCAGCCAAATTTTCTTTCAGCTGATCATCCAGAGTGGTATTTGAGTAGAATGATTTTTAGGCTAATAATATTTTAAAATTAATTTTCAGCTTATTTTCTATGCCTAAAAGTACTTCATTAGAACATGTGCTTACTTCAGAGATCCTTTTTGTGCCTTTAAATCTCATACTGAAAATAAGTAGCCCCTTTTAGAATCATGAACAACATAGGAAAAGGCCTGTTTCAGGGCTAAGATCATGGATGAATAGATTAATGCTGAGCAAGCAGGGCTAAGCATTTAAATACTTTTTACCAATTGGAACCTCATTACCTTTTTATAAAATGCAAGGCTTGTTTCAGAATTCTGATTTATTTGTTATTTTTGTTTCTGAATGAACATATAACTTACCTATATTCACCTTTATATGTGTATGTTTGTTCCTACTGACTGAGAGTGCCATATGTGGGACATGTTCTCTCACATTAAAGCCTATATGAAATTGTAATAAAAGAGTAAATGTGTCTCATGCATATATCATGCATTACATACTTTTATATAGACTTATCTATTTTGTATCTATTGTATCCCATTACTAGGAGGCATAGAGCTTCATGATGAATTCTGTAACAAACAGAACTAACTGGATATTTTCTTGGAGACAGCTGGAGACAGCTTTCAGCAAAAAATCTATTTTCTGAGCCCAAAAGGTTTTCATTCCTGCATCTTATTACCATATTTACTTCCATGGATTTTATAATAATCCTCTGAAGTCATTCTTGGTTACATTCTTGCCTAGCTACCCTAGATCAGAGACTCAATATCTTTTTTTTAGTCTTGGGTGATGTCTGGTTACTACAAGTTTCTGGTCTGTGCAATCCCAAAATTTTGGATCCATGGCCAGATCTAGGCAGACCAGCTAGAAAAATAACTTTGGATAAATATGCCAGATGAATTTATTGTAAGATGTCAGCTAATACAGCCAGGAATATCTGAGTATTTTTTATCATGGATCTGGGGACCTAAAGTACTTGACAGACTTAACCTTGGCTCTGAGTTCTGCCACACAGAACTTGGACATCAAGAAATTTCTCTAATTTTCTTCACATTATGGAAGGTGTTTTGTATGGTCCCTGCAAGAGTATATATTTACACAATAAGGAAACTGGACATGAATTATATGAAAAATGCATTAGTCAATGCCCTGATCAATCAGTGTTAGACTTGAGTATAACTATGTAGGTATGATTATGACCAGAAATCACTGAAAAGGTAGAAGGAAAGTACCAATAACTTTCCTGTTTTGTTTTGACCTAAAAGTTCTGTATATAATGCAATTCTTGCAGTGAAGAAGCAGAATGCCTTCACTAAATTGAGAAAGATTAGAGGATGGACAGCTCTCCATGAAAACAGACTAGCAGGGCAGTAGCAAGCATCTTCAAGTTATCAGGATTGCCTTGACAATGGAAAAGAACAAATAGCACTCTGTGAATTTGAAATTGCTTTCCTAATGTTTTTTTCAAACATACCTGTTTATCTCCAGACTGTAGGAATTTACATCACACTACTTAATAGCAAAGGCTGACCTGCTGATTTATTTGAGGGATTAAGGCCAGGTTACTATGACTTTTGCCACAAAAGGAGGAGCTGGAAGGGTAGAAGAAAGACTTGCCACCCTCAAAGTCAAAATAATCTTAAAGGTACTATAGTCATTGCCATAATAGCTTTTGTGGTCCAAGTTTAAAGAACAAACATTTTCTTTCCAGGATTGGCAGTCCATTAAGAATTCACAACTTGTTCACTTCTCTAATTTTGACTGACACATTTTCTAGTTTGTTTTCTCTAAGGTGGTTTATTTAGAAAAATTTTCAATGTATGAAGAAATGAAAACTTGGTCTTATACATGTGGCCTCAACAAAAATTCCTAATTATGTCTGATGAGGAAAAATACTTTTGATTAAGTAATAAGAAGATGAAGCCCAGGGGTTTATGTATAATGAAATACTGTACCAACTTCTAGTATTTAAGAACCTAGAATGGGATCTATGAAACCAGATGTATTTCTCAAAATCCTTGCCTAGGAAGACTCATTGTAACTAGGTAACTCAGGCACCTCATGACATGTATGACATGTTGGCACAGGAAGGCAGAGGCGACCCGTGGTCTCCACCCACACTATGAGGAGACTGGATATAAGATAGATCCAGTCCAAAAATAGGTATATACATTATGTCAAGCCTATGCCTGCATATAGATCCATCAGACTGGCCTTAATAAGTCACTATTGTGACTATCACCTGCAAAAGTGCAGCTGCAAGGCATTCACAGACTGAAAATAGCTTGTCTTCCACCAGTTTGGGCAGCTGTCATGTTAACTCAGCTTGGCTCATTCTGATGTGCTTCAGATAATCCTTTTAGATACTGACAGATGGTTCTCTACATTCACTGTGTGGCCACAGAGGAAGGATCAAAAGGTCAAGTCCCATGCCTTCTGTGACCCAAATCTGTAAATCCTACCCCTCCACCCAGAATACAGACTGGGATGGATGTACACTTCAGGTTGAAGCTGGGCCATATTGCACAACCAATAAGGACACAAAAGTCTGGACTCAGAAGGAAAAAAAAAAAAAAAAAGAAAAAGAAAGTGTGAATATTTCACTGGAGACAGGCCTTGTGGGCATACCAATACCAGGAACAAGAAAAGGTCCAGTGTTGTGACTGTTTCTTTTAATCCATTTATGAATTTTACCTTGTGACTCTTTTGTGCAAACAATGTAAGTAATTTGACACAGTAGGAATTGAAGCACCTGCAAAAACTTGAACAAAATGTAGTTGAAGGCATCTGGATTACATTTTTAGTGTTCAATCTCACATAAGTTGCACCTCATGATCATAACACAATATTGAATATAGCCCTAAAATTCTTCTGAATAGTGTTGGGTTCAGAAATTATTTTAAAGTTTTTATGAATTCTGAGTACTATTCCCTTTTGCTTTCTTCTCTACACCACATATGCTACTTAATTAGGGCTCTTCTTTCTAGAAATTACAAACTTAATTTTGTTTGGCCTAGGATTTCGATTTTTAAGGGAAAAGGTAATGTCCAAAGTAATTACTCAGTAATATATAGAGAAGAGGTAATTTGATGCTAATGACTTTTTTTGATAAAAATTTTTGTCATTACTTGAAAGTTACTATACAACTTTTGGTACATTTAATTTAAAGGCCTATAGTCTCCAAATATTTATTGTCATGATCAATTTAAAACATCTGCTTAAGTAATTGGTTTTTATGAGGTTACTTGTGCTCAGAGTTAAGCGTGTGAATATTTTATATAAGACCAAAGCCATGATTTGCTTCAGCCTAACAGGGTTAAATAAAAAAAATTAAAGTTTAAAATAAGAATTTAAAAGTTTAAAACAGTTGCAAGAGCTACATTACAAGAGCCCCAGTAAATATATAACTGCAATATTTGAAATACTTTAAAATAATATTGCTTTTTTAGAAGTGCAAAAGCCATATTTTCACTATTTAAAAAATCTAATAAAAAATTAAAATGTAAGTGTAAATATGCTAAGAGAATGCGTACAAAGAAATGAGTGTAGTCTAGGAACTCAAGAGTTTCTCCAACATTCTTTTGGTCAAAATAGGGTTTGTTGTTATATATACATAAATGAACCCATACATATACCTGTCAGAAAAATGATTTTTTTTTTTTTTTTTTTACTTTTATTTCTTGTTTTTTATTATTAGACTTATTGTGGGTTAACCCCACAGTCAGCTAAGCACTGCACAGGCCCTCACTTGCTGCCCTGCAGGGGGATGCAGGAGAGAATCAGAAGGGTAAGAGTGAGGAGGCTCATGGATTGAGGTGAAAACACTTTAATAGGTAAAGCAGAAGTTGCACACCAGAAAGCTCAAAAGAGGGCAGGTTAAATATCAGGAAGAAATTCTTTACTGCAAGGGTGGTGAGGCCCTGCAACAGCCTGCCCAGAGAGGCTGTGCAGTGTCCCTCACCAGAGATATTAAAAACCCACATGGGCGCAGATCTGCGCCCTATGCTCTAGGATGACCCTGCTTGAGCACGGATGTTGGACCAAATTACCCCACTGTGGTCCCTTCCATCCATACCCATTCTGTTATTCTGTGAAATGAGCAATTCCATATCTGCTAGAAAAGATTCTACTGACTCTATAGAAATCTCTTAGGCACAAGCAGAAGGACCTGTCTGAGACAGTTTCTTAATTGTCCCCAGGGTGTTTATCAATACATCTATCCATACAAGCAGCTCCTATCAATTGGTGCAGGTCCAGAAAGAGCTTCCTAGAGTAAGGATATGATGGCCTGAAATTCCCACCTGAAGAGGTTCTGTGATAATTTGTTGACTGTATTCTTTGAAACCTGATAGCAGCTCAGTCAGCCACCCTGTGTCACATCAGTTCCTTGTCTCATCTTTGCTCACATTGGATGTGACATTCTGGACCACTCCAGGTACAGACTGAATGTGCTGCTTATGTGCACAGGTACAGACCTGACATACTGGTAGCCCACAAGTGTAACTGAATTTTCTCATCATACTGCAATTATTACTTTCATTCCATAAATTTTGCTAGAGGGTCAACCTGTTTACAAATAGCAATTTCTTTTCAAAGAGACTAGGGTTTTTTTTAATGCACACAAGATAAAAAGTCTATCCCCATGTAAATAGATTCATTCTCTTTTGTGAAAGCTGAATTAAAGTATTTATGCATTAATGTCTTTCAAGCCTTTCTTAACACCATTTTCCCCTGTTTCTTAATAGGCATGTGAAATCTACTCCCAGGTGAAATAATGAGCTACAACTGGAATTACAGCAGTTGCAGGGATATCCTTCCACTTCATTGAGTTAATCTTTATCAACTCCAGGAAGGCCATTCCTCACAGATTTTGTCAGATCCGGTCTTAAGGGTTGCCAATCTTGAGTCTCCACAATTTAGTTCAATAACCTGTTTAGTTCTCAGAAGAACTACTGATAGAAAATCTCTCTCAAAGTCTAGCCTGAAGTTTTCCTACTTTAAGTCTGATGCTTTTTGACTTTCCTACTATGGACGTTGAGAACAGAAGATTTTACATACATTAAGGCAGTTATTATGTCTTTAGTTTTCTCTTCAGGCTACAACAACTCCTCTTATGAAAACACTCTTACAAAGCCATAGGTGTTAGAGCTCTGTCACTGTTATGGGGTTTTTTCTGGATATTCTCAAAATGTACCATATCTTTTGGTTCTGCAAATATCATGAACATTTTATTTTTGCAATAGAGGATATGTATTTTGAGAAGAGAAAGCAGATTTCTAAAAGGTTAAATTGCTAAATGAAAATTGAGTGAAAAAAATTACAGATTTTCACATGGGAAATCATCATAAAACATATGGATAGAAATAGTTTTAATTTTGTGGGTTCTGCCAAATTCAGCTTTGATTTTTATTCACTATGGCAGAAATTCAGGCAAGATCATCCTGTAGTCACAGATTCAGCAAAATTATGTAATCATGTACATCAAAAGTAATGTAGGAAAGTTTATATTTCATTAAAGAAGTGCACTGAAGAACTGACTCATAAAAAGAATAGGCCAAGGGCTCCTGGGTACAATATAGCAATCGATCCCATGCCCATTGGTTTCTTTTCATATCTTGGCCACCTGTGCCAGTGCAAAACTTGCACATGACTTCTGATTATTTTCCCACAGTCAGTTTCTGGTTGTGCTTTGTTATTTAGAAATTGAAATATAGAAGGAAGGAAAGCTAGAGAAAAGGATTTGCATTGACCCCTTTTTCTCCTCAATTTCTCCCCATTGTTTAGGGTCACAAAAGCAGCAGCACCTTGCACAACAATGATATCAGGAATATAGTTTGTTGGATGAAATTCTTACTGAATACTTGTTCTTCAGCTAGGGACAGTTCAATTTATACTTGACCTGTGTAGAATATTTTTTTAATCTACATATCTGCAACTAACCAAAGAACGATTTTTGCTCTGATCTAATATCATGGTTCTTTATTGTTATGTTATATATATTTGTTTAAATGATGATTAATTTTGTAACATTGATTTTTCCATTGCAAAAATCAGAATCTATAGCTACTGCATTTCTTAACATCTGAATGGTTTCCCTTCTGTCACTAAATCCCTTTCCTCATTCTTTGTTATTTTTTGTCTTTTCTCTACCAACTGATCATATTTTGCAGTTTCCTTTTCTTCTGTTGTTTGTTCTCTGCTTTGTTTCACAGATAAAGGAAAATAAAGACAAAGACACAGAAAAGTATTTCCACTTTTTGCTTGGGCTATTGTGTTTATGTAAGTCTCTTGCTGTCCTTATTCTTCATCTGTCTTATCTTTCTCATGTGTTTTTAGGACTGTGAGTGTTCTTTGTTTGCTGATTCTGCTAATGTTTATAACAACATTCCTGAAATTTTATTTCCCTTATTGCCATTCCCATATTAGAAAAAAACACACTAATAAAAATCCCACATTTGTACTGCCCCTTCCATCCGCTATGCCACTGAGATTCTACTCACATGGCACTTAGAAAAGGCAATGTCACAATGCATACAATTCAGCAGGAACCAGCAATAATTAGGTTAATACTGTTTACTCCTCTGATTACAGTATTTTCTTGTTGGGCTGTCAGTATTGGGATAACTTGTTCATGTTTTCAGACTCTGTGCTACTATGGCTTTGAGCAACCGAAAGAATGTTTCATGAATATAAAAAATTGGAAGGCAACATGTGCTCTTTATGGCTTTTGATAATTAGCCACAGCCACTATAATGTCCTTCATTTTACCTAAAGGTTTGTCCTTGAACAAATGCTAGGCCTTGTCTGTTCTCATTGTGCTTTGTGATGATCTTTGCCTTTTCATTGATTCAGCACTTACCTTTGAGCCTTACTTTTCAAATATGTTGAATTTGCCTTTTATCAGCTTAAAAATGTGAATCTCATGCATATTTACATTGCAAGCTGTGACAGCTCTGGAAGAGGTCAGTTGTGTCAACTGCTCTATACATCCACAAGAAACTCTATTATCTCTTGAACAGACACAGCTTTACAATGTGTAAAACTAAGCATATTTTTCTGATAATATTACCTTCTTATTTTGAAACTCATAGTTTGGGGGTTTAGTTTTAAAGTTTTAAATAAGAATGGTCTTAAATTAATACTGTAAAAGAAGAAAAAAAAAGTTTGAATGAAAAAAAAAATCTTTCTTTCATTGCAGTGTTGTGGCTGTCACCAAGGAACAGTGTTAGCTTTAAAATTATAGCTGTAACTTCCTTTTCATTGAAATATCAATTTTTCTAATTATGGGATGATAAAGGCAGAGGATCTTAACCCAAAAAAAAAAAACAACCCAAAACCCAAAAAAGTCTGTTGAATCAGATATTTCATAGGCTAGAACGTGATTCAGAACGCTTCTTTGCAGTACAAGAACACAAAATATTTACATTTCTTTGCTTTTATTTTTTTCTCCTCTTTTTGTAGCTGGACTTTGTCTGTTAACTCATTTTTAAAATATACCTCTCTTTGTGATGATCAGTGCTGGGGTAAATTATTGGTGAAATTGAGTTTTGTCTTGAATTGGATTTAAAGCTCATGGGAAGAGTCAGAATAAAGGAAAAATTACACAAGTACAGTAGATGAACTCAATCCTGACCTTCAACATTTCAGAGGATTTGCATGAAAGATGAGGCTACAACAGTGTAACCTAAGAAAAGAAGAAAAAAGGCAAGGGTTTACAAAACACATAATAAAACTATTTTTATTCCCACTCTAGTGGGAACTGGTTTGTTTTAGAGAAATCCTAACCTATCCATACATATGTTCTTAATTGAAATTGCAAAGTTCTGCCTGAACAGTTTCTTTTGCTGTCATTTTGCTGGTTACTATGATCACTCTGAGTGATATTGGTCACTTACTTTGATATAAACACTTTTATCTCTTTTAAAGTTCCAATATACTCTTTTTACAGTATTTATTATGTTACAAAAGAAGTTATACAACAATATTTTTGGAGCCTTATGTTGCTGTGATTATGACAGGCTGAATTTATCCAGAAGGACACTCTAACATCTAATGAAAAAAAAATCCCTAGCTTTTCCCAATGCTGAAAAAAATATTTAGAAAGTAGAAGTAATGGTAATTTATCATTTATGACAGCATCTGGCAAACATTTTAAACCCTGTTGTATAGCTTTAAATTCTATACATAAATTGGCATGAAAAACTGAAGTTATAATCTTCAGAAGTGATTAAGGTAGATTTTTTCAATGCAAAAATACAGAAAAGGGAAGAGGGCAGCACATGACATTTTTACATTGAGTTAGAACAGACTTCTGACAACTTCATGAAATATTTTGATAGAAGGAGGAACACTTCCATCCATCAAAAATGTTTCATTTCTTGAGTTTTTATTAATATATGCCTCAATCTCTTGTTGGACTATGGAAATATATGTTCCATATTCTAGTACAGCAGAATTCAGACGGGATTTCCATGAAGTGTCACATGTAATGTCCATTATTTTGTATAAGGTTCATGTTTGGGGAATCGACCTTCATTTAAATATTAGAAAATAGTCACAACTATAGGAAAGAAATTATCATTCTTCTTCAAAAGGAGATGTTTGAAAGGACAGCATAGGAATATCAGCAGATACTGTTTCTTGTGTCACACAACATACATATTACCAGTGTTATGTCTTCTATTTCTTCAGCTAAGAAAAAAGAGAGAGGAAAAAAGGGATTTTACCCAAGTTTTAGACTAAAAAGTTACTGTGTTTTGAAATGCATATTTTCAGATTTCATTTAGGACCTTTTTATTTCCTACCATAGGAGATGGTAGGAAACAAGTTCACTAGAGCTGAATATAATCTCTCTGCCCAGGACTCTTCACTGCACTGGACCACCTCTTCTGCCTCCATTCATATTCTCAGAATTTTATCAGAGACTCTTATAGCAACTGGGAAAGCAGTCAAACTGATACAAAAAGCCAACAAGAAATACATTAGCATACTCTTACATATCGACCCAAGGTATCATACTGGCACATTCTGATCTTTTTGGCTTACTTTAACAACAAGATAACCAAACCTGGTTTTTGTTTCATTGCTATTAAACCATAGGGCATGGTGTTTAGTACACATAGGAAGAAAACAAATGTACTTGAAACAAACCAAGAAAGCGTTGCTCCAAATACCCCTCATAATTGTGTATATTTTAGAAAAAAAAAATGTATTTGCACACATTTACGAACTCATTTGAGCAACTTTTAACACTCTTCCGTACTAAGTAGCATTGCCCTTGGTAAACAGTGTCAGTGAAAAAATCACTGAAGGTGGCTTTCATTATCAGTAAGTATAAAAATATGGTCCTTACAAATTTGTCATTTGTTCTTAAACTACTCAGTATCCTTAATTAACATCACAAAAATGATTAAATTTTAACCTTGTTTCGTAGACTTTTCATATTTAAGGAGGTAATTCTAAATGGCCAGAGAGCAGGCAGTCATTGCCAATCACATGCACACTGCACCATAAAAATAACAGAAACATGAGCCAGTTGCAGATTAAGAAAGACAGCTACTTGAAAGTCACTTCTTTACTTCTTTAGCCTTCATACACACTTCCACTAAACTACATGCTTTAGGGGGAAAAAGAAAAAGTAATTTGTTTTGTTTTGTCTCTGTGTTAGGAAGAAAATTGAAACGGTATTGAAAACTCTGAAGATATCCAATAAGGGCTCCATTTGGCCACTGCATCTTTTCTCTCTGTTCCTTTCTATATTTTTCATTTGTATTTTTTTAATTTTCAGGGCACTTTGAAAAGAATAATTCAATCTGAATTAGTCCTCTGTTGGAGTTTCCACACTAAGACTGCAGTGAATGTTCCTCTTTGTAGCCCAGGCTCTATCACAAGGCAGACCAGTTTTATTTCTTTGTGTGTATGTCAATTGAAACAATTTATTTGAAGATTCTGAGAGTGAAAGATAAAGCTAAAAAGAGGCTAATAAAAGTCAATATCTTTCCTTTGAGCAGTGTCAATCAATTTGAGTGAAACAGATTCCCTGCTTGTTCAATAAGAAAATTACTTTGTGCCGCAAATGACCCGGAGAACTCTTGAGTGTCCTCATTATCAAGAAATACCTGGTGTTTTGTTCTTGCATTACCTATTTAATTGGCGATGGCTTATTTGTATCAAGTTATCTATTTCAGACATTTTAGAAGAAAATATCATCTTATTAAATTATGTCAAACTGAAAGATAAGTAGCAGTTTCCATGACAAAAAGTGCTATGATAAGTTTGGAATTATTTGGCATTAAAACAGCTTGGTAGTGGATATTGAATCAACTCGGCAAAAACATAGGTTTAAAATTTTTGTAATACT
>VXBC01009256.1:657667-717428 GCA_013399945.1 Ploceus nigricollis | reverse complement strand
TTTTGTAATACTCCTATTCAACGAGGGCTTCCTTTATATGCTTAATCTCTATTATCTGGCTCATATTTTAGTGGTGATTGTCATAGTAAAAAATAAATAGGAAAATGTAAATTTACATAAAAGGTCTTTTTCATTAAAGTGGTAAAAACATTCAGCTTGTACATTGAATGCAGCTTTTTTGACAATAATAATCAAGTCACAGTGAGACCTTAAAACAGTAGAAATATTATTTTTTAAATAAATTTATTCTTCTTATAATAAATTATTCTAATGAATAATTTGTGTTTAGGTAACTAAGTTGCATCTAGGTACCTAAGAATATTCTTTTTTTTTATGTTTAGAGTTATTATATACTTAGCACATCATGCTAGAGTGGACTTCAGTTGGGGAATGCTAAGGACTATTTTGTCTAAACTTTCATAACAGGCTTGTATTATCTGGCTTCTGATTTAACTTTTTCTTTTTTTTTTTTTGTTCTAATTTCCAGTCTTAGGCTTGTTTTTTTACTCTTTACTTTACTGATCAATAAAAACATACAATCTCTATGCTAAACAGTGTTAGAAACAGTTCCTCTGAGGCATCTAATGAGATTTTTGCTTGTTTTCAAGGCTATTTAGAATGTTTCTTAGTCCTTGTTCACACCAATCTTCTTGAGGGAGACATGTTAAACACCCACACATTCTTTTTTATACCTACCATAAATGTTGCACAATACACACATTACAATACACAGCTTGACTGTAATTTGGTCCCTGGCTGATGGAAGGCTCCAAAGATCTTGTTTCTGTCTACAATCTTTTGAAAAATTATCCTCTTCCACCATGGACAACTTCTCTGCTAAGTACTGTCTTATTAATACTGGGGTGGGGGTAGAGAGCAATAAATAAATCTCTGGCAAAAATTCCTTATTGGAAGTTGACATAGGATACCATGCCTATTTTCAGGAATTAATGAATTTTATATATGGACAATTGCAGATAAGATCTGAATTGTCAAAAATACTTGTGCCTGTTGGTGAAGTACTAAAAATGTATTCTTGGATGACTTGCCATTTTATCTTCCGTTTTTGTGGTGCTGTATGAAAAATGTTTTATTCTGGACTATGTAATTACTGTTGTCCTTCTGCTGTGTTTTGCCTACACATTAAAGACAAGGAAAGACAGCTGCCCTACACAAACTTTTTTTCTGCAAGCCAAAACTAGGTTAAATATCTCCAACTTCAAAGCATAGCTGAAAAGCATGGCATTCTTTACTCACAAGGCTCCATATGTTCTTCTTATGGCCACACCTATAAAGAGTAGAAGTAGATTAATTAGAAATTCCTATTTTCTCCATCAGTCCCCATTTAAGGAAAATTCCAAGGTGATGTTTCTAACTAATTTTTCTCTCTACCATTCGCAGTGTCTCAAAAAGCACTCTATTCTTTCCTCATTGAGAAATATGGATGCAGTTTGCCACACACATGTTATAAGTTTTAATTTATATGCTTCTCCATCGGTGATAACTAAAGAAATTATTCAATTCTTGTTTTCAAAATGGTGACCTTAGACTAAATACATAGCTAAGAAGGGGGAGGGATGGGGAAGGAATATTTTTGCACTGTTATTGTGTGTCATATATTTCAAGTATTTCAAGGAGCTATTAATATGCAAAACAAGTTTATTCTTTATTCTAGTTTTCTTTAGGGACAAGAAACAAAACCAAACCAATCAAACAAAATATTTGTCACTCTGTGCAGAGCTGTAAAGAAGAGAGAAAGTGCCTTTGCAATATGCTCTACCTACACTTCCAAAGAATTGAGACGTGCTTGAAAAGAAAAATCACTTTAAGAAGTTTTTTGTGGCTGTTGTACTAGCATGTCTCAAACATTCTTCCAAAGCAAGCCCCAAAATATGGCACACCACTAAACCTAAATTTCTATTTTAGTATTTATTATTGGATTTTTCAACTGTATGCTTTCCTTCAGTACTTTAAATTAACTTTGATAACTAGGGGATAATAACTTGTTGCTCTGTTACATTGACCCCATCTCAAAACATAAAACAATGAGAAATTGAATATATAAAATTGACTCAGTTAGTGTTAGAAATTGAAGGGTGACTCTGAAACCGGCCATAAGAAATAAGATACCTTTGTTCATTCCTTTTATTAAGACACTTGACATGCCTTTTAAAAGGATGAACTGCAGGATAATATTTACACCCTCTCTAGCTGAAGCTTGAGAATAAAATAGGAATTACGTTTTCAAAACAGCAGAGTGTATTATTTCTCTCTGCTTAAAGAAAATAAACAAAGTACTTGACAAAGGAGAGATGGTATCATGCAAAATGATGAGGTCAGAAGACATGGAAATTCCAGGAACTAGAAATTTACCCTTATTAAGTTGATAACAGAGAAGTAAGAGAAAATATTGGAGGATGAGGGAAAGATTGTAGAACAAATAAATCAGAAAAATACAGAGTGATTTCTAAGTATAAAGTGCATTATCTAACACTGAAGAGAGTAGGAGATGGAAAATGGCCTCAGGAGCTGAAAGTTCATATAGTGACACTAGGTAAAAAGTGTAAGAATTTAAAAGTACTTGTAGAGATTGCATGCTAAACGGCTGTTTGATTTTGGCTTGGTTGGGTTTTTTGGTTGGTTTGTTGGCTGGGTTTCTTTCTTCAAGGGACATTTCTACAATCACAAAATTACAAAACAGTAGAGAATGTTGGCAAGGTGTTGCTTGCTGCAACTTATTCTTTAAATAGGGAGTCTAAAAAAGACATATAGTGAAGTTTCTTCATTTAATTGAGTTTAAAGCCTCCCTTTTGCAATTATTATACTGTGTTTCTCTTCTATATATCCTTTAGAAACCATTGCATGACCCTGGGTAGTGTATGACAGTGTTATAAATTATGGAGGTGAATAAGGACTATATCATACAATATGAGACTGTGGAAGGATCTAAAAAAATTCTCAGGTAGCAGGTTTAAAATAAACAACTGTAATAGTTTTTTCCACTCAGCACAAGACTTTCTAAAAAGTCAAAAATTATTTCAACAAGTTCACAGAGAAATGGTTTGTCTGTGGCCATCAGACATCACATTTCAAATAGATGTTCCAGCTGTAAAAGGCACATGCTGTCATTTTCTGGAAGAGGAAAGAACAAGGCAAGCCCTGTGCACATCCTGTCTTATGTTCTTCCACACATACAAGTTATGGCCTGCTATTAGTGGTGCTGTACTTTACTCTTCCTGCACTTATGGTACTATCAGTTTGATGGTATACATTTCACTTGGTAATTTTAGGTAGCTAAGAATTTTAGAAATTACTTAATTTGGAAATACCCAACTGTGATTTCCACATAATATTTTCTTGTGCAACTCTCCTTTTTTTTTTTTCCTACTATAGGAATTTTTTCTCATTAATTTCTGATTTAATTCCGTTCTTTCTTTTTTTAAATTTAAATGAGTTCTGTTTTAACAGTGACTGATCTCATGTTTAAATGCTTTTTATTAATGGTTTTGTTTGTTTGTCTGGAATGTCTCTGAATACATGAGTTCAGGAAGGAAAAGCCTAATGTCTTTCTCAAGTAATATCTGAACTCTCTAATAGAAGAGCTAAATCAGGTCAAGCTATAAAACACAGGCAGAAGCATGTTTCATTACGTAATATTCATAGCTCTAGTATTAGAGGAATTTGTAGCATAGAGTTTGTATCATTCCTAAAAAGATTTAAATGTATATTTGCAAATATTCCAAGGACTGTGAAATACTTAGTGACAAAATAGACAACAGACATTATTCCTGTCCTATGAGTTACCATTTAGTACTAGAAATTTATTAAAAAGTGTTTCTGAAGGAATAATGTTAAGGGTAATAACGAGTTTTTATCCAGATTGCTTGCATAAATTTAGCTTAATAGCTTTCTTAAAATAACAGCAACAACAACAAAACAAAACCACACCCATATTTTCTGGAAATGCCTTTATGTAGTTTCTCTCAGTATCAAAGAACAAATTTATGTACTCTGAAAGTGCCTGGACTCTATAGCCCAAATAGTAAATGAAAAATGATATCAGACTCAGTAAAAAGTTTCTCACACAAAACTCATGGTCATGCAAAGCTGAAGTGAATAGAGTGAGAAAGCAGTCTAACTGAGCATTTCATTTTATAGTTGTATTGCTGAAGTGGTACAGAGAGAGAATATTTTCTTTCTAAAGTAATACCTCATTGGTTTAGCTCATCCTTTAATTATCTCATAGAAAGATCAGTTTCAACATAAATCTTAACAGGTAGATAAGGAACTTGACTGTACATGTTCAAATTACTATAAAAGAACTAGATGTTCCCAAGAAACATCTATTTCCCTAACTTTTACATTAAACATTAATCTTTCATTGTGCCAAAAAGATGAATGGTTATCTTAATATTTCAAGCACCAAAACAAATATTCAATCTCATTCTATGAAAGGTGAAGCAAAATGATAACAGATATGACTTAGAATATCATAATGTATGCAGATATAAACTTATGAATTTTTGTATGATCAATTTTACTTCTTTTCCTTCATTGTCCTTGAGAGCTAAAAGCCATCTTTTGTTTTGTTTTGGTTTTTTTTGACGTTATGTTTGTAAATGTCTTGGGAGATAACATATTTGCAGTTATTTTCTGAGTTCAAAAGAGCTTTAGATATATGAACAGAGAAAAAATTATTTAGGCAGGGAAGAGACATAAAACTTGCATTAACTTTCTTTTCACAATCACATGATGAGGAATATTACAAGCTTCTGGCTGAATTATGTTCATACTGCTTTTTCTTCATAACAATAACCAATAAGATACAAAATCCCTAGTAGGAGTATTGAATAGAGAGACTCTCTGGTATCTCAAGTTGAGGACTTAAATCATCAAGAGTTCAGGAATGTTTTTAGATCCTGGTACATTACACTATTGAGAAATATGGGGTAAAGTTCTGTCTGTAGGTTTCTTTCAGTACTCCAGTCCTTCCTTTTCAGGAAAAGGCATATACATGTGCCTTTCCAGTATTTAAATAAATAGTGCTGGCAACACCACAAATGTCAGTGTTTGCCTTCCTTGCAACTCTGTCTGTCCATATGTAAGGCAGGATCAGGAATGTGTATTCTGAGAAACAGAGCTCGGAGAAGTCAATAGACCTTGAAACACTCTGGTATCCTTTTAAACCAATGGACTTCACAAGGTGACTTCTCTGACCTGTAGAGGGTAATCTTAAAGACAATAAAACTGGTTTAAAGAGAGCTTTAAAATAGATGCTTGGTCAGAAGTTTGGACTGGGTACCCTGTGTTGAACAGCTTTGTATTGGGTGTGATTGGGTGTGGGTGGCAAGATCTTAGTAGCAGGTGCGCTAGAGAGTAATCTCTGTGAGACCAGGGGCTACCCTGTGCCAGACACAGCTGTGTCCAGCTGGTTCCACAAAACAACCACTACAGGACACAGTTGAGCCCATCAGCCAAGTGTGTGGTGCCTCCATAAATGCATTTAAGAAAGGGAAAAATGCCAGACAAAGAGCAGTGTGATGGGGGTAAAAAAGGGAGGAACAACAGTGAAAATGTCAAGGTCAGAGAAGGAGCTGAGGAGGGGGTGCTCCAGGCACAAGAGAAGAGATTCCCCCACAGACAGTGCAGGAGAACACAATGAAGAAGGTTGTCCTACTTCAACCCATGGAGAACTGTGCTGGAGCAGATATCCACAGTGTGACTAGTGGACAACCCTATGCCAGAACACATGGACTTTTCCTGATGCCCCTGGAAATACCCCTTATAAGCGAGGGAAAGGTGTGAGGAAGAAGGATGGGCATAGAGGTGCTGCTGACTGATCGTGATAACCCACTCCTCATCTCCCTGTGCTACATGAAGCAGGGGTAGGTATGGGAGTTGGGACTAAACAAGAGTAGCTGGATCTGGCAAATAGAGGGCAAGAAAGTATTTTTAAATTTTCCTTTACTTCTCTTTTACCAAATCTATTTTAATTGCTAATAAATTATATCAATTTCAAAAATAAGCTGAGAATTCACCTTTGGTAATATAGCCAGTCCCACTCAACAGGCCTATGGGAGACTGTAATATGACTTCCTGTATTGTTGTGCTCCATCTTTTTCCAGAGAGTTGGCACAAAGCCAAGTGTGCCTAGATCATAGAATGGTTTGGATTGGAAAGGACCTTTAAAAATCATGTAGTCTGATCCATCGTCCGTGGACATCCTACCTACTAGTTCAGATTAGTCAAATCCTCATCCAACCTGATTGTGAACTCATGCATTGATAGGGCACCCACCTGTTCCAATGTTCCACCACTCTAATTGCAAAAAATGTCTTCCTTGTGTCCAGTCTAAGTTTACTCTCTTTAAATTTAAAATCACTGAGCCTTGTCCTGTCACTACAGGCCCTGGTAAAAAATCTCTCCATCTTTCTTATAAGCCCCATTTTAAGTGCTGGAAGGTTGCTATAAGGTCACCATGGAGCCTTCTTTTCTCCAGCCTAAATAACCCCAACTCTCTCACTCTTCCTTCAAAGCAGAAGTGTTCCAGCCTTCTGATAATTTTCATGGACTCTTCCTCTAGTGAAGTCTATTTTGCTCATTGGTAAGTGATATTCATTTGTTTATCTTACATAATATTTTCTCCCCTTGTCCCATTAAGGAATGAGAGTGAGAGAGCACTGGGGTAATATCTAACATGTTTCTATGTATCAGGATATTAAAGCTAGCAAACTTCCTATGCTTTGTTCTCTCACACATTCCCAATTATTACATTTAAATAGTATTGTTTATAAGCACTGATGAATTATTTTAGTAAATTCATTCCCAGTCTCAAATAAAAGTGTAAATCATAGGAAAAAAAAAAAGGAAGGTAAAACTGACAACAGTAAGAATGTTAAAGTTCCCATTGTTAGGTAAACTGTAAACACTGTTCCCTCTGGATGAGATCTATATGTTTTCTGAGAGAGGCCTTTCCAGATCATTTTATCACTACCCCTGCAGTTAATACAGACTAGCATTATAGTTATGTCAGTAAAGGATTATCTTGATATATCAGCATGTTTTATTCAAATACATTTTCTACCTTTCTTGATTGTCCATTTCAGCCTATTGGACACCAGTAGGTGTATTCATTGACATGCTATTTTAACAGTTATTCCTAGACAGCATCTATCATTATGAAGAAAAGCCAGATCAGAGGTGAGATTTTGTAGTTGCTGTGTGAAAAGCAACCACTTAAAATCAGATGGCTATTTTTGGCTCAGTTCTTGTTATTATGCTTGTTATGTTTTCTTTTAAGTGTGGTTAAATTACTACCCCTGGAACCTACAGTAATGAGCAAAATGTTGTGAAATGCATATTTTTACATTATTAATCTCATCTAGCAGCTCTGTAACACATTAATCTCTGAATAACCTTCAAATCATACTATAACATGGATGCTAATGGTAGAAATTAGAGCTGAAAACAGCTATTTGGTTTTCTATTTCATGTAGTCACCAGATTGTTCCCTAAAGAATATTTTCCAGTGCTTTGTCTCATCTAGACTTAAGTGTACTGAGCAATAAAGCTTCTACTACTTTCCTTTGGAGACTGTGTCACTATGTAATAGATTTCACCACTGGGATTCTTTACCCTATTCGATCGCAGTAAAATATTTCACCTTCTCTGAAACAGCAGAGAGCAAAAAACATAGGAAAAGCAAAAATATTTATTGGCTAGAAGCTAGCAACAGGGCTCTCTAAAAACCAGGGATGTTGCATCTCTTAAAACCTCATTCCTTCTATGATACTATTTTAATTTCCTCTGATATGAAACTTGCCATTGCATTTTTAATCACATTTTTCCTAAGGTAAAGGCAAATCCCACCTGTTCCCTTTGGCTGTATCAGTTAGCTCTCATTTTGCATTTCTTATTTGTAGTTTCAAGATTGTCCTACCCTTGAAAGTGAAATGCTGAAATAGCCACATAACCACCAAATTTCTTTAAGTCAGATTTATTAAAAACAGTGAAAAAGGATTTAAGACAAATAAGTGTATCAAGATGTCATCACCTTTATGAGGCATTATCTTCTTATTCCCCAAGGAGGGAACAAACTTCCATAAGCAAGAAAACGAGTGTTTATTTTTCAGATTAATGGATAAGGGGCAAGAATGAGGATAGTAGTTACACACATTACTAAGGACACTGGCTAGAAAATACCAAAATGACTGAGAGATATACATACAGTCACCCATTCCTAACATGTTCCTAGCACACAGCACGTAGAATATTTTGCCCAGTTCTTGGATTCAAAAAAATATATATTCTGGGTTGTAAAATAGTCTAGGCATTGTCAAACAATATTATATGAGGCTACATGAAGAGAACAGATTAAGGTAAAGGGCAGGTGAGGAAACAATAGAAGCATTTATCTGTAATAAGGCTAAACTAGCAAGTTATAGTGTTATGGGGAAAAAACAGAAATTGCAAGGAAAGACAGACACACCCACAGATGAATGCACATGCACACCCTCCCACACACAATCCTGGACAACTGCAGGTCAAAAGAATGAAGGGCTTCTGCAACAGGCTTCTGCTCTTGGAGCAGGCAGCAAAAGAATGCAGCTCCCTCACTTACTCCAGTGACCTCACCAATTCTGCTGAAACAATTCCTGTCATAAATACTTCTTCCTCTATACCCCTATTCCAAATCCTGTCATTTTACGAAACGTTTGTGCTTTTTGGCAGTTTCAGCCTTTAGCCTCTGCTGACAAGACTGCAATGTACACTGAGGGTGTTAGTCTCACAGGCAGGTGCCTTATCCTGTTGCTCAGATATTTTTTTTTGCTTACCTGCTTCTTTTCTTTAGTATGCTGAAAGGAGTTTTTTCCCCATTGTCAGTGTTGTACGTCTCCAGTGACCAGTAATTCACTGACATCTGGGGATTTCTTGCAGGTCTAGGTCCTCTGTTTCCCAATGCATTTTCAAGGCACTTGCTATTATCCCATGCTTGAACTCGACATCATAACAAGAGCCACCTGGTATCAAGCTCAAATTCACACAGCCACTTCTTTGCACAGTAGGCATAAGCTTTCATTTGCATTTTTACTGGGCCACTGTACAGTGTTCCTGTTCTGAATTTCTTTTTTTGTTGACTATGTAGATGGTAAGAAGTGTGAGGCAGATAGAAAAAAAAGAGATCAAGTCACCTTCACTGGTAGTGAGTGCATCTTTTGCAAATTTATATAGATACATTTAAATGGCTTTTCAACCTGTTTAATCAGACCAAAATACTGTGGTTAAAAGATCTTTAGCTCTGTTCTCAGAGCAATCAATCTCTTCAGGCTGAAGTTTTCTATTTTACATGTTTTGTGTCTTGTTTAAGAAATTAAGAAAGAGAAAGTGGTGTTTCACAACTACATACAGTTTTCATTTTTGCAAAATATCTTTCACAAATACATCCAGCTTTCAAAGAACTGAGACTTTTGTTTTAGGATAATTTTGCAATTAAGTGCAGATCAGACCATGGAATAGAAGCCTTCTGTGTATTATGTATTTTCATAAAGGTAATTTATTTTTTTATCTTGTTTGATGGTTAAGGTTAAGTAGAAAAACTTACAGCATCATAAATAATTGTGTTCCAGCATTGATATTTTGTAGCTATCAATCAAAATTCCTTGACATAATGCTACGTATGTCAGTGAAGTTACAGCTAAGGCAAATGTGTGTGTTTTATTTTCTACTTAACAACTGTGTGGTCATGAGTAGATGCAAAATATATATCTATGGAATATAATTCCAAACTCATTACTTCCTTTTTTTACAAGCTATTTAATAAAAGTTTCCTCTAGAAATCTGATTATAGCTAGTTCTAGTAACTTTGGCTCCTTCAGTGTGCTACCAAATGCAGTAGGGATAATTCTGGCATATCCAAATTACTTTCCTGTGGATATTTATATAATTTAAATAATATTTTAAAATGTCACGTCTGTTGGAGAAATTGTTGTTACCTTCACATTTACATTCCCAATGTACGTGGGTGTTTGTTACCCCTCAATTCACTGAATTTCTTTTTCAATATAACCACACTGCTAATATAAAATATAAGGGTTTTTTGTTTTGTTTTGTTTGGCTTTCTTTTTTTTTTTTTTTGTATGGATGTATTTGCTTTGACTTTTACAGGACTACTTTAAAAAAAATAGCCTGCTGTAAAAGGAAACAAGGATTTGTCAATGAGGTAGGATATGACTTATCTCTTTTATCTGAAGAAGGGAGTTATAATCTATACACTACAAAACAGTGTGCATAGTGACAGTTTAGTTGTGGCCTTGAATGCCTAACACTGCTCTCAAATCGAAAGAGAATTATTTAACATGTCAACCTTGTAGTCATGCAGGACTGCTGTAAGATATAGTCTGAGCACACCAGGCATACCAGATTTTAATAGTATTAGATGTGTTTAGGACATGGTTCTGTGGGAATGAGATTGGCCATGCTTTTTAGCAGAGTGAAATTCTGTGCTATGCCTGCAGAGACACAATCTCTAGGATTTATGATTAGCATAAACTGCCATTATGACTGTTCAATTCTAGACTGTTCTGGCAAAATTGGATATGTTGCATAACTAGGTCCCTAGAAAAATCTTTGGCGTAGAACTGCTAATTTTCTCACTGATTCAAAGCACCAAAACAGTTTGAGGATATTTTGTTCCTGAGAATCTTTTATAGTAAGAAGGATTGAGATAGCACTGACTGATGTCCTCTGGCTCTCAAAAAATACCTCTAGGTCTGCGTAGTATGTCTTCATGCATATCTCCAGTGTTTCCTTCATGTCCTCTGTTTCACGCAGTAAAACCTAGCTTAGCAAGCTTCATCACACTGCTCCCAGAGTGACACAACACTTGGAGAAGTACACAGAAATATTATTATTGTATTGAAGCCTGCAAGAGACCCTGGAGAAGTGCTGGATGATAGAGAAGTACCTAGTCCTGAGCAGGATGCTAAGATGCTTTCTGCGAGGTTAAGGTTGTATACTGTCTACTACTTGTAGCATAGAAGAGGTGCAGAAGCTGTAACCATTCAAAGTGCTCTAGTGAGTGGCTCTGCATACTGTGATTCTACTCAGTCTTGCTTCTTCAACCTCTAAAGAAGGTCTTAAGGGCAGCAGCTCTCTAGAACTTAAAGTATATGTTTCAAAATGTAGTAGGAAAGCAGGAAAACTTGAACCATTACTTATTAAAACTCCCATCTGATTTTCTCATTAGTGTGAAAAAAACCCAAAGGCAACAGAAACCTAATTCTTGTGGCTTAAGACCAAATCACAATGTGAATACTAAATGGCTGTGGATACCAAAATAATCTAATAGATATATGCAACTTTGTGAATTACACAATGCCCGTGTTCCATGGGAGGGACAATGCAGCTGTGAAGTCATGCAGGTTAGTGCAGGAATCAAAGCCATGGGATGTGCAATTCTGGGGCTGGGCCACAAGGTCTGAAGTGCTGGGGTCATGGTCCCAAATCATCCATCAGGGTCATGCATTCCCATCAGAGTTTCACATGATCTCCTTCTTCTGTGTCCCAGCTGGAATCTCTTCCTCTGGCTCCTCTGGGTATTCTTGAGTGTCCTCATTTGTAGGGTTGGGTAGAATATATCTCATTGATGATTAGTCTGATCAAATTGCATTATTTTCCCAGTTTACTGTCACTGTTGTCTATTTGTTCTGGACATTCCAGGACATGTTTGCATGTGATGATCAACAGGATGCTTTTATAGTTTGGCTATCTATCAAACTGAACTCACAAAGCAAATATTCTGTTGTTTGGAACAGATGGATTGTTGTATTTTGCTTACTTCTACAACATAAAAGAGTAGGTAGACTGCTTTATTCTACCAGTTAGGCTAACTAGACTAAATTAATGAAACCTACCTTGGTGCAAGGGGAGAAGAAAGATTGTTTCTATATGAAAAATTTTGAAGACCTTTTCTCTTTCTGAAGCAAATATATGTACGTCTTTCTGTGAGTTGTGTTCCCATTCCGTCTTCTGCCCAAAACACAAAGACAGTTCTCTCAATAAATGGAAAGATTTGCTGTAAAATGTATCTGTCCATTAAAAAGTCACTGGTTGTGAAGTTTTCTGACATTCAGAGGTCTTTCTATTTTGGAATGTATTACTGAAGATACCACTGCATATTGCAGTGAGACATGTTCCCACTTATATAACAGTACAGCTATTAAAGTACTTTATGATCAAATGTCAATAAAATTTGAAATTGAACAACTTTTCTTTTAATGTTTAAATATTAAGCTTTATAACCCATACTTCTTCACTAGTTCCACAAGACTTGAAATGTACTTCTTACCAGAAACTTTAATTACGCAAGACATTGCTTTGGACATTTTCCCACTTACCTGTATAGCACATCTAGCAAGGAGGGCTCATACCTTAGTGTCAAAAAGTTGGTATACACTAAGATTAAAAAAAGATAACATTTTTTCAAATGGTATAAGAAAGCATATCTTTCTCAGTGACTTAAATAGTTGTCAAAATTGAGAAGAGTGTGCTGATATAAACTCATAAATATTAGATTTGAAATAAAAAATTGCTCACAGAGCTAGTGTTGGTAATTCTGAACAACAGTTATCTAATACATTTTCTTTTAATCACAAGGAATTGAATTTAGTCATGCAGGGAACCCAAATTCTTTTAATATAAATGGCTTTTTCACAACTGTTCAATCTGCAATAAAAATATAAAAAAATTAGTTAAATTGATAAGGTAAATTTCTCACAATTATTTTCCCATTTGCACTCTCTGATCTCACTTTATGATATAAACTGTGACACTTCAGTGAGATGTTCTTGTTGTGCTGTTATAATAAATCCAATATAATTTTCATCAAACTATAAACAGACCTTTAGATGCTTAGTTCAGAATTTTGATGGTATCTATTTTTTTTATCTCAAACACATGATGTTGATGTCTTCTTTTTAGAGTTCAAGAGATGCAAATATTATGGAAAAATATTTGAAGCATGGGAAAAAGAATCAGTAGGATCTGTGTGTGATTTGTGAAAAATGTAGTGCCTACCAATCCCAAGCAGAAAAAAATTTCTGCAAATAGACTTAATGTTCGATTTCATCCCAGTGGTATGAGGTACCCCATCTGGACTATTGGGAGTTCAGAAATCATAGCCATTAGCGTCAAATAGGTGGAACTAAAAACCAGTCCAAGCAGAGTTATGATTTAATCTTCCTGAAAGCTAGAAGATTTTTGTTCTTCATTTCTATACTTATATGAAATTTGACAGCTTTTCTTGCTAAATCAATGGGAATTGCGATACCAGGGCAAAAGTGAAATAGCTGGACTGAACAGTAAATACTTAGTTCCCTCAGTTTATGTGAAAGTCCAGTTATTGATTCTAAAAACAAAACAACAACAAAGCATTTTTGCTTCCCCAAGCACTAGTTCTAATATATTTCCATGTTATTTCTCTTCACACACTGATTTTCAGAGACCAGTCACCTAAATTTTAATATAAATACTAAATGAACTTTTCTTTCCCAAATGCATAAACCTAAGTTTCTCTCATTTAGAATAGACTTCAACATTACACTTTTTAAAGAGAAAATCTACCAAGCAGGTTTTGACTGCCTGAAGAGGAGCAGAAGGCAAAAGTAAAGAGTTCCATCTCTCTAAAATAAAATAAAGAAAAGAATAAAGGTAGAAGTTTTATCACAATAGTAGACCTCATACATAAAAGAAACGCCGTCGAGGAGGACCTAGACAGACTTAAGAGGTGGGCCTGTTTAAACCTCATGGGGTTCAATAAGGCCAAGTGCAAGGTCCTGCTCCTGGCTTAGAGATTCACAAACATGAAAAAAGGCTGAGTGATGCTGGAATTGACAGCAACCCTGAAGAGAAGGACTTGGTATTAAAAACTGAGTATGAGCCAGAAATGTGTGCTCACAGCCCAAAAGGCAAGTGATATCCTGGGCTGCATCAAAAGAAAAGTAGCCATCAGGTCAAGAGAGGGATTCTCTCCTTCTACTCTGCTCTTGTGATGATCCACTTGGGGTACTGCATCCAGCTCTAGGGCCTGCAGGATAAGAAAGACAAGAACCTGCTCAACTGGGTCCAGAGGACGATAGGAAAGGTCATCAGGAGTTGGAATATCTGCCCTATGAAGACAGACTGAGGGATTTAGGTTTGTTCAGCCTAGAGAAGAGACAGTACTGGGGGAGATCTGATGGCAACCTTCCAGTACATTAAGGAGGCCCATGGGTAAGAGGGGGAGGGACTCTGTGTCATGGAGCACAGTGATAGGAGAATGGGCAGTGGTTTTAAACTGAATGATAGCATATTTAGAACAAATGTAAGACATTATTTTATGATAAGGATGGTGGGACACTGGAACAGGTGAATGCCCTATCACTGATCGGGCATTCACCTGTTTGGGTGAATGTGTTCAGGATCACCTTGCATTTGATTAACCTGAACTAGTGGAAGATTTCCCTTCCTGTGACAGGAGGGTTGAAGCTAGATGATCTTTAAGGTCCCTTCCAGCCCAAATCATTCTATGATTTTGTGATCTAGACATACTTCTATTGTAAAATGGCCCACACCCTGGAAGCAGATGTAGCATGGCAGTTTGGATTCTCTTACAGTCTCAAACAGGGATATCAGGCAGCACTGGCTAACTTACAAGGGGTGAACTCCAGCTGTCATTTTTCAGAAGCTCTGGGGCTGATGTCTCTAACTGGCCAGGTTTGGAAGCATGTCTGAACTTTAAATGAGTTTGAACCATTTCTGTCATAAATACTATCAAGGATGCCATTACCCACAAAGCCCACCATTTTTCAGGTAAAACAGAGGAATAATATTAGATATTGAGCTCTTGGAGAACCCAATGAAATATGTCTATAATTTCAACATTGATCAATACTGATACTATCTGTCCTCACAAAGGTAATGCTGCAAGTGGCAATCATGCCTCAAGATAGGATGATCTGTGCTATATTATACTTACCTTATCTTTTTTTCTTCTGTCATCTCTCCATCTATAAAAACAGTAATATACTTCCAAAACAGAATCAGAAATAGATGAAAATTCATTGCATCTGTACAAATTTACCATCACTTTGTTACAATACTTACTGGAAATTTAGAATACTCAGGACAAATAAAGACTATATTGTAATACAGATAAAAATATTCTCTGTATTCATTCAAAGAGCAACAAATTTTTTAAAGTTCTGAATGTTTTACCATTTAGTTCCTCATAAAATAATTCATAAGAAAAAATGAGAGAATTATTATTTTAGCACAATCATAATAAAATAAGTATCTTTTTCTGATGTTTTGGTCTGGGGAGTTGGGGTTTTTTCCCCAAATATTTAACATTTAACTCAATAAAGTTGCATTCCATGGTGTAATTCAGATGCTCATCTTTCTTGTCTGTACATAGTTTTTTTGTTCCTTTTTTATTTTTCTAGGGTCTGAAAACTTTGAAACTTTCTTCCATGAAAGGCTACATTGTGAAGAGTTCAATAGCATTACTATGCAAAACTGAAACTTGACAAATAAAATTGGAATAAGTGTTTTCTCAGTATGTAATTTCATAGAATGTATCATTACTATTGCTATTCCAAAGTGATCATGCCCTGCTCTGTTGGCATCTTGAACTCCCTTTAAACCTCCCTTTAAGAGGCAGGAATGTCCTCTGAGCATGTAGTCTCGATCATTTGTCTTAGCTAAACATTTAGATAAAGATTTTAAGCAATTACAGTTCACTTCCTTCTGTAGTTTAAGATCCCCAGTGATTTCTTGGCAATTTTTGTGTGTGCTCTCTGAAGTTTCTTTCCCAGATCCTTCATTAGCTTCAGAAATCATAATGTGTGCTTTAGTTTAAATTTTATGGCATCTAATTTATTGTAGACACAGTGAATATGGTACATAAATGGGTAGATTTTATAACCTTGAAATAAAAGTACATGTCATGCTGGGTTTTTCACTTGTATTCTCTAACAGTTTCTATCATTTGCATGCAATTTGGGGATTTTAGTATAAACATTCAAACAACTTCCTGATAAACTTTGTGTTGACAATGCCTACCTGATAGGGTATAAATTTCATTAAATTATTTTATTATTTTATATCTTTCTGCTGAGTTTAAGATTGATGCTAAATTGCACCTTGTATTTATTTTGCATCCCTGTTGAATCTGTAAATAGCATTATAACCCTTGGAGTCATGCAAGATGTGAGTTTTAGTTTTGTTAAAAATATGACAAATTTTACTTCTCTCATAGTACAGAGAAATAACATAAGGACCAAATGCATTTTCATAATAGTAGATGTGTATGTTTGCTTACAAAATTACACAATGAGAAGAAACTCATTATGCTTTTAAACTTTGCAGAAAATTAAGACTATAAAGCAATTAAGGACACAAAATCTCTTCAACTTTCATGTTCTTCCCTAGTACCTGTTTACAAAAGATTCAATTGCATTGGACTGCTGCTCACGCACCATTCAGGAGGCATATATTTTAAAAACACTTCCGTGTCTTCTTGGTGATGAAAATACTTTGTCTGATTCTTGCAAAAAAGGAATTACCTACTGGATTGTATTAATTTATCTGCAGACATGTCAGAAACTGAATATTTATAATGGATTTCAACACAGTTCCCTGAGGAAAAACTGCCTGGCAAAGCATCATGCATCAGACTAAATATGCATGTAAGGTAGATTTCTATTCCTTTAAAAGTCTACTCTGAGACATAAAATTTCCTGGCTGTGAAGAATATGTCACAGGTTTATCAACAAGGGAGATTGTTCCCTCATCTTTAGTCTTAGAATGCTCTTTAGGTAATTCCAAGGTTTCAGTATTACTGTAATTCACCAGGTGGCTAACTGAAGTCATCAGCAAATTTAGCCTTGTGCACCTTTTGAGAAAACGTTTGGCCAAAATCTATTTTTCAGTATACTCAGGGACAGTCGAGGCTGCCACAATGGGTTTTGAGCTTTTTTTTCCCACTAAGTTGTGAAAGTCTTTGTCCAACTGTTTGAATGAATCACCAAGAGAATGGTGATCAGATATATCATTCTTGTCTGTGTTTAATTTGAACAGGGGATAAGCTGCAACTCAACTGAGATGTGTTTTGAAATAGTTCCCTAAGTATAAAACACTTCTGAAAACAGCCAGCAATTTTCTGTGTGGATAAAGGACAAAGGAAAAAGGCTGGAGGGTAAAAAGGGGGATCTTGCCATGGTAGGGTCCCTGATATAGGATGACCAAGAAGTACACAGTAGGGCAGAAGTCACTGAGACCTGTTCCGACCAATGAACTGCTTTCCAGACCTACTCCTTTGTCCTCACCTGTACTTTCAGCTATACCTCTCTGAAAGGGCATTTGTTCCTCTGGGAAAAGACTGTTTGGTCTTGAAGAAGTCCACATCACTCTCTTGTTTTCTGGAGGCTACAGGAATGATGTAATTTACAGGCCAATGGGTTTTGGGCAGACCTTCGGCCTTAAAAACCTTTAATCACAATGCTGCAGTATTTTGTGGCCAGGAAATATTTCCACATCTAGCTCCTGTTTTCCTGGCACTAGAGAAGGAGGGTGCTAAAGGGAGGCAATATATGTCATCTTCTTTGCCTTGTTCATGAAGGGGAACAACCTTCCTAAACCTGCCTGCTAACATCTTGATAGCTCCAAAAGCACGCTGGCCACATGGTTAAAAGTAATCATCCTAAGACTTGGTCCTGGGAGCTTCTACTAGAACAAATATGCCATTTTGCTAATTGGCAAAATACAGAGTGTTTCAATTTGTAGGTGTCTTTAACAATCAAAAAGTACAGTTTTGAGACTTATTGAATTCTTGGATGTATTAGGGATTTTTTTGAGTTTGAAATTATTTTTGCTCGAGTGAATCTCAAGACTACATGCACAGAATGAACTAAATTCACAGTGAGACTAAGAGCAACAATAGAGCTCCCACATGGATATCTAAATTATTGAACACAAAGAAGAATGTTTTGCAGCTTTGATTAGGGAATTGTTAATCAGGCCCATAATAGAATGTAGGTCAAAAACCAATTAAAAGAGTCTGACTAGAATTTATGATTAGGCAACCATTAAAAATACTAAGTATTAAAAAAAATTAAAATATGTAATAGATCCATAGATATGAATTATTTTTTTCTTGAGCTCTGGATACAATGTGACAGTTTGAGCATCAATAAAGCAGTTAAGTTAGCAATCAATTACTAACTTCAGGAACAGAGAAATTGTCTGGCTGATAAAAAGCATATTCAGCCTTTGACAAATACTTGGCTGTCACTATCATTTATTTGAAATACCACTGTAGCAACCCTAGCTCTGGCTTTTCTTTTTTATATCTTCCAAACAAATAAACTGTATGGTGTTTTTAGTCAGGCTTTGAAGTTCAATCTGTTCTGGCAAGGAAGTGGTACTTCACAAATAGCAAAAATACAGTTCCTGCTGTTACTTACCCTGCAAAACCATTCTCTTATCAGAAAGTCTTGCAAAACAAATGAGCAATTGGATCTCTGGTAAAGTTATGCAGAACTGCAACAGTGTGACAATAAAAGAACATAGAAACAGCTCCAGAACTTCAAAATGCACAAAATTTTCAAAGAACAAATATATATTTATCTGATTTTTGATCAACCAAAAAAAGTGATTGGCATACCTCTTTGTTCCATCTTCACTTTTATCTCCAATAATAATAATTTCATTCTATTAGAACTTTGTTTCAAATAATGTTTTGCCAGTCAAACCTGACTATGTATGCATAAAGTACTTTAAATTCTGTCTTTAAAATTTAGCAAATACCATCCATTTCACTTAAAAAGAAAAAAAACAAATCAAAAACCTTATTTTTTGTTTAGTCAAAGTTTTTTTTGGAAAAAAAATCAAAGACAAAAGTAGTGTTTTATATTAGAATTGTATTAAAGTGGGAACATTCTTTTAAATTACAAACTGAAATTAGGTTTCAGATTAATTGAGATTAAGAAATCTCAAATGGAAGTGAGATGATGGAGAGGTTGTTGTGCATGAGCCATACTCAGTTTAACAGGATTACTGATATTGATGCTCATGTTCTGAAGAGAAGATTTCAGAGGAAACTAAGGGAATAAAGTCGGTGTTGGAAGAATTTCAGGGCACAGTCTGTGTCTCACTTTTTTCAGTGTAGTATGTTTATTCTTTCATAAAAATCCAATAAGGAAGGTCGACAGTGTTGTTCTCTCATAGATATATTTTGGCAGTAAATGTATGAAACTTCAAGCAAAGTTCTGTGTTTTAAAGAAATAAATATACAAATAGGAAAAGAGATTAGAAGGCAAAAGGGGAAGAAGTGCATATCTGTTTATCTTTTAAAAATAGTTTTGATGATAAGATATAGTATTTCTGTTAATATTTAATAGATACCTATATACATTTATTCTCCAAATAGAAACCTGAGATATTATGAATATACATGTTCTTCAGTGAAATAGTTCAGGGACCAAATCAAACCTTCTGTAGAAGGTAGCTTCAAATGAGGTTTTTTGGGAAGAATTGATAGCAGCAATTTTGAACATGGCCCTGCAAACACCTTCACAACGTCTGAAATCAGTGCAGCACAAGTGTTTTAATTTGCATTACAAACAAGGAGAACAAGCATGATATAAATGGTCTGCTTTATCAAGAATAGAGTAGTCTGGAAGCGAAAGGAGCGGATTAACAGTATTTGAGCATGCTGCTGATGGATAAAGCACGTGAACTTTTTTTTTCTGTCCTTGAAGATGGAGGAAAATCATATTTGTTGTGTTCTCCATTCATAGCATCTAGCCCTGGACTGCCTCTGACTCCAAAAATTACAATTATCTTTTGTGTGTACTGTTTTTAATAAGGCAATGTGAATACTCTCTTGTAGCTCGCTACAATGAGATTTTTCACAACATGAAACTGAGGGCAGAGTAGACCTGTGAAGGATGTTCTGGACATGGCATGAGACATTGGAACAGGTAAAGTTGCAAAGGCTGCTATACTAATGTTGGAAGACTGGCAATGGTGACAGGATACCAGTTTTGACCAAAACTACCCATAGATGGTAATTTCTGCCAAATAGGTTCCCTTGAACTGTGCCTGAGCATTGCCCAAAGCACGACCAGGACTAAGCCAGGAACTTTGGCAGAGTCCCTGCTTGATGTTCCTCCTTCCTCTTTTATATATGAGTACAGATATGACTAAAAGGGCTAGGGCTAATCTCAAGGAGTTGATCCTTCAGGCTCCCCTTTTGATTAATGGAGAAAGAGTAAAAAAACCTTTTACAATAGTTTTCTATTCTGAGTCTCTAGAATTTTCTGTCTTTCTTCATTGACTGTAAGGAATAGTATTTGCATATATTTTTCCACCTCTCTGAAGTGTCCTCAAGATGTATACAAATTATAAATGTAAAAAACATTATGATATTGACAAACTTTATTTAATTTTTTCATAAAATCAGATGGGAATAAATAGATTTTATAATATACCCTATTATACCTTGAGGGAAGCAGGACCATATTTACATTTCTTAGCTAATTCAACTATAACAAATAGCAGGCTAAATTTCAAGGAAGCTGTTTATTTTTATACTTTATATATATATATTTTTAAATACCATGTTTCAAACCCCTTATCTATATTATCAATATGATAATATTGATATGATGCTTAGGACAATTCTGACTAGGAGATGCCCAAGTTATTAGACATGGTCTAGAGTTTGGGCATGACAATTCCAGAAATTTATGTAAATCAAAGTAACGTATGTAGAAAGAGAATATGCTCCACACAATATAGGATGAGAGATGTCTACGTGTATCTAAGAAGCTCCTGGTATTTGGTTTCTTTTTCATAAACATTAAATAGGGCTAAATTAGCCTGAAAACAGCCAGTTGCCATTTCAGATTTCCCCTGTGGTGACTATGAACTTTCTTTCATATTCCTCTAGAGACATAGCTGGGAGCCATGTGGACACCCTAGAATCCCTAAAATTGCACTCAAAACCTATTCTTAGGCAACTGAACTCACTATTGGATTAACTTGATTTACAATCAGAATTTTATAGGAGATGCCAAACAGACCACAGCAAGCACCAGCTCAGAAAATGAGCTATACAATCTCCATTGGTCTTTCTTCACATACATGAGTTATCCAAGGGAAACGTTTTGGTTACAACCTCCTGGCCATATATGTAAATTTTCAAATGAGATTTTGGCTGCCTTTGCCCTTGTAATAAAATTAAAGCTGTCGAGTCACATAGAACTCTATTATTTTTAATTTTAATATATTAACACAGAATCACATAATTGTTAGGATTGGAAGAGACCACTGGAGATCATCCAGTCCAAAACCTCTCCCAAGGCAGTGTCACCCAGAGCAGGAGACATAGGAATGCATCCAGGGAAGTTCTGAATATCTCCAGAGAGGAAGACTGAGTGACCCACGGAGGCTTGGCAGCCTGTTCCAGTGCTCTTCCACCCTCAATCTAAAGAATTTTTTCCTCATTTGTGATGAGACTTCTTGTGTTTTAGTTCATGGCCATTGCTCCTCATCCTGTCACTGGGCACCACTGAAAAGAGTCTGGCACCATCCTCTTGGCACACATCTTTGAGATATTCATGTGCATTGATGAGATTCCCTCTCAGTCTTCTCTTCTTTAGAATAAACCAGTCCAGCTCCCTCAGTCTCTCCTCATAAGAGATGCTCTAGACCCCTCATCATCTTTGTGGTCTCCAATGGACCCTCTCCAGTAGTTCCTTTTCTCTCTTGTACTGAGGATCCCAGAACTGGACACAGCACTCCAGATGTGTCCTCATTAGGGCTGAGTAGAGGGGCAGGATCACCTCCCTGGACCTGCCAGCCACACTCTTCTCAATGTATCCCAGGATACCACTGGCCTTCCTGGCCAGAAGACTACACTGCCAACTAATTGCTAACACCAGGACTCCCAGGTCCTTCTCTGCAGAGCTGCTCTCTAGGAGGACAACCCCCAGCTTGTACTGGCACTTGGGGTTATTCTTCCCCAGGTTTAGGACCCTACCTTTGCCCAGTATATATTCCTGGAGAGTGCAAATGACTACAAGACTTCAACTGAATCCTACTCCGCTGATCACAGCCCACTGAGCTCTGCCATTTAGCCAGCTCTCAGGCCCCCTCACTGTCCATCCATCTAAACTTCCTGAGCTTACTTATGAGGGTGTTATGGGAGACAGTGTCAAAAACCTTCCTGAAATCAGGGCAGACAACATCCACTGCTCTGTCCTCAGTGACCCATCCTGCCATGTCCCCATAATATAAGATTGGTCAGCGTGATTTCCCCTTGCTGAATGCATGCTGGCTACTCCTGATGACCTTCTTTTCTTCTACATCCTTGCTGATGACTTTCAGAATGGTCTATTCAATCACTTTTTCAGGGATGCAGGTGACAATGACAGTTCAGTAGTTTCCTTTATCCTCCTTCTTGCCCTTTTTGGAGATGAGAGTAACATTGGCCTTCCTCCATTCATCGGGCATTTCTCCCATTCTCCATGATTTTTCAAAGATGATGGAGAACTGCAGAGAAACAACATCTTGCCAGCTCCTTCAGCACCCATGGGTGCATCCCATCAGGGCCCATGGATTTATGGATGTTTAGTCTGCCTAGCTAACCTAGGGTAACACAGCCCCTTACAGCCAGGGGGCAGTCTTCCTTTCTCCAGCCTTTTTCTCTTATCTCTGAGATCTGGGATTCCTGAGGGCTGAGCTCAGCAGTAAAGACTGAGGCAAAGAATGTATTGTATCCTCCATTACCAGGACACCTCCATGATTCAGCAGTGGTCCCGCACTTTCCTCAATCTTCCTTTTACTGCTGATGTTCTTGTAGAAGCCCTTCTTGCTGTCCTTGATGTCCTCTGCCAGACTCTATTCCAAAGGGGCCTTGGTCTTCCTCATCCATATCCCTGCATATTCTGACAGTGTTCAATAGTCCTCCCACATGGTCTCTCCCATTTCCCATATCCCATAAATTTCTTTCTTCTGTTTGAGACTTACTAGAAGTTCCCTATTCATCCATTAAGGTCTCCTGCCCCCTTTGCTTGATTTCTTGATCATTGGGATACACTGGTCCTGAGCTTGGAGGAAATGGTGCCTAAATAATGCTCAGCTCTCTTGGATCCCTTTCTCTTCTAGAACCCTAGCACATGGGATTCCTCTAGGTAGGTCTTTGAAGAGACCAAAATCAGCTCTCTGTAAATTTATGTTTCTAGTCCTGCTTACTGCTTTGCTTCCTCCAAGCAGGATCCTCAGTTCCACCATCTCATGGTCACAATAGCCAAGACTGTCTCAACCTCCACATCTTCAACCAGTCCCTCCTGGCTTGTAGGTATAAGATCCAGCAACACACCTCTCCTCATTGGCACCTTCACCACTTGCACCAAAAAAGTTTTCTTCAGTAATCTGCAGGAACTTCCTGTATATCAAGCCTCATTATCCCTCCAACAAATATGAGAGTGGTTTAAGTCCCCTGGTCCCTAAGTCTCCTAGAAGAACCAGGGCCCATGAACACAAAGCAATTTCCACTTGTCCACAGAAAGCCTCATAAACCTCCTCCTCCTGATCAGGTGGACTACAGTGAATACCCACAACAGCATCACCAATATTAGCATGTCCCTTAATTCTTACGCATAAGCTGTTATCTCCTTCATCTGTGCCTGGGTAGAGCTTGATACATTCCAGTCGTTCTCTCATATAAAGAGTAAATCCACCACTTCACCTCTCTGACGTCCTTTTTAGAAAGTACATGGCCATTCATGACAGTATTCCAGTCAAGTGAGCTATCCCACCATGTCTCTGCAATTGGAAGAGATTATGGCCCTGCGACCTCACATAGATTTGTAATTCTTATTTATTCCCCATGCAGCATTCATTTGTGTTCAGGCATTTCAGATAGGTAATGAAAGCATGAAGGTTCCCTAGAAGGGTTGTAAGAGGAAAAGAAAAAGCAAAAATGGTTTTGCTTCCTGAATTCTTTACTGTACCGTTCTTCTGTGCCTTAATTTACTCCGTTTGTTCTTATTACTATAACCTCCCTCAGCTTTCTCAACAACTGCATTTTTGTTGTTCAGAATCCACAAATTACCTTTCTGTTTTTACTAACTATTTTCAAAAGTCAGCTCAAAGTTTTGTTACAAGTGTTCTGGAATATATGTGTGGCTCTTTCAGAAGTAATTATACTCCCTTTTGGAGGTATTGCTCCCTTTTTGGGCAGCATGGTCTGAATAGATAAATTGGTAGTTTGATGTCTAGTTGTCACAGTGTGCATAGGCTAAAGAGAAGGTTGCAAGGAATAAATCACCTGATTCAATGGGACTGAATTTTTTAATTCAGTAAAGATACATAGGTCTGTTGATTCACTGAATTGTTATGCAGAAAAAATACAAAGCCAAGGCACAAGTAATTCAAATTCATGTGTCTTCAGTGAAGAAAGCAATGAGAAAATTTCTGATTCCTTACCACACACTTATTCTTAAAAAAAAGAACCCATACAATTATAACATAACCTTGAAAAATCAATAAGTATAATTTATTTTATATGAAAAATATAGGATACAATACCTACAGCATTTCTGTTGCAATAAATTAGATGCAGAAAATTTTGATGTAAGGTTTGCTTATCAATAGCTATTTCTGCTTTAATTTTCAGATTGATGTTGCTATAGAGACACAACCACTCTTTTAAAGCGATTTAATTTGCAGATCATATACATATGTCTTCTGAAGTCTGTCTGTAGCAAGACTGCTTGTTCAGTCAGCTCCATCAGATGGTGCACGTTGAATCTGCCTTATCCTGCTCGCTTCCTCACCTACAAACAGGGGAAAGAGAGGGGTCTTTTCAATTCTTAGGCCAATATGCATGGTGGTGTCTAGATTTGTTAATGTAGAATGGAGGGAACTGCCAGAAAGTTTCTCTGGTGGCTATGAGTGAACCCAGAGAAATATTGCCTATTACTCTTGCCTCATGTGCATGCTTAGAAATATTAATATTTTTGGATGTAACATATGCACATGAACAAACACAAAAGGTCAAGTATACATCTGGCAAATGGAAGTAATGTAAATTTAGCAGCTTGGATCCATCTAAATTATATGTAACTTGGGGATACTTTGTTAAAAATATATCCTTTCTCCTCAGTGTTATGGAAGCTCCCAAGTCACAGTGTGGTTCTATTTTATGGACTCTTAAGCTTTGCATTTTCTAAGCAGATAGACACCTGAAAAGAAAAGCAGATAGACATCTGTAAGCCTTGAAATAATTGCAGAGGCATTTAATCAAAATTTCTTAGCAATGAAGCATATGAAAGAACACAGAACACTACCTATCTGCTTTAATGTCATTATTCATACCTATTCTGTTTGTCTTACTGTACTTAAAAGCAACATGCTGTAAAAATAATGATTCTGACTCTAGTTGATGTATGGTATGCTCTATGTGTGCTTCAATAATATACTTGCTGTAGTAAGCTATAGTGCTACAAACATGCTGTGAACAGTTATGATCCTTGTCTGAAATTGGTAAGGTCTGACACAAATACCAGCTGTAGGCAGCCCATGTGGAACCAGGACTTTAACCATTTTCACAAGAGTAAGGATTGCTTCCTATTTGTAGCATTGCAGAGCTAATGCTAATATACAATTGCCTGTTACGTGAGTATGCTCACATCTTCATCAGTATTGAGTCACTCCCCTTCTGTATTCTTTTTTACTGGAATTGAAGTGCACATCCTTGCAGCACTGTTATGCTACCCCCACCTGAACATACACATATATGAACATATTCTTCTTTGTTCCCCCATGAAAATTTAAATAGCTGTACGTAACATCATGCACGCCAACCTGTGCCTATGAGCCATGGCACGTGCATTTACAAGGCAGAAATAGAAAAGCCATTAAGAATCCACATAACCTTATAAAAATTGTTGTGTAAGACAGGAGATAAAAAAAGGTGTAAGCTGTTTTGTAGATGTAATTTTTCACATCATCCCACAGATTGCTTAACTAATAATTTTTACCTTTCAATGTATATTAAAAATCTGGTAATTATTGTAAAATATTTTGTAATGCTTAGGATAAATAGCTTGAAGCTCTCTGTTTCTTAAGTGCTGAAGATGTGATAATGTTATTCTTTTACTCTGATTCTTGTTTTGTTTGGTCTTTTTTTTTCCTCAAGGAAGCTTCCACCACTTGCATATAATAACCATAGAATTTTATTTCTGTCTCCAGTACATTGTTTAAACTCATTCATTTTTTAGGAGTGAGTAGAGTGTGTCCCTGTCATAAAACAAGTTTTGGGCTGGTTTTTTGAGTACTATGGGGTTACCTGCCTATGTTTAGATGCATGAATCCCACCTGTGTCATCAAAACTCTTGCCCTGTTTAGCCAGAAACTAAAAAAGCATGTGTCCAAAGAATCTTATAGGAGTCAGCTGTAGAGTCTACCAGTTTGCTAATTTTAACAAAAGCAGAGTTTTTCTTCAAAAGGAATTGATCTTATGACCCTGAGCTTGTAAGCATATTATATTTACTTTTAAGTGTTCTTCAATGAAATATCTTACTGACTTGAAAGGTTTTATCTGGCAAATTAGTCTTTCTCTATTTCTGAAAGATTCTCTTATAAACTTTTGTGGCTTTCATGGAAAACAAACAGGAAAAATATTTCAAGTTATCTTTATGCATATTAGACTGACCCCTTTGCTTTAAATGCTAGACCAAGGCTGTTTGATGTCCAACACTCATGTAGCCACATCTCATCTGACTGTACTTTCAAGGGACCCACTGATAGTAAGAGGGGAATCCCACACTGATGTTCTTCAGAAGCTGAGGAGGGATAGCATATTGTTGAGAAAAATGAAATACTTTTGAGAGCAGAAGAGTTCACAAAGTTTGGTGATGCACAACCCCTGAGCACTCTGAGGACTGCAGACCTCATGACAGCTAATTGCCTTCCTGAGAGAGCATTCCTGGACATCCAGCCTTCAGCCACTCCTTCCTTTTGCTGCAAATTTAAGTTTGAACAACTATATCGTAAGCATATTTTTTTAAACAAAGACAGATTTGATTTTCAATGGAGGGAAACATTTTGTTATTTTGTCTGGTATGACAGAAGACCAATTCACTTACTTGCTTAAAAATGACAGAAACAGAATCAAAGAATTGTTGAGGTTGGAACGGACCTCTGGAGATCATCTAGACCAACCCTCCTGCTCAAGCAGGGCCATTTAGAGATGCTTGCCCAGGACCCTGTACAGACAGATTCTGAATATCTCCACAACCTCTTTGGGAAACCTATGACAGTTCTCAGTCACTCTCACAACCCAAAAGCATTTTCTGGGCCATTGCCTCTGGTCCAGTCACTGGCACCACTGAAAACATTAATCAGATCCACCCACAGGCCTTCTATTCTCTAGTCTATACAGTCTCAGCTCTCTCAGTCTCTATTCATAGAGAAATACTCCAGCCTCTTTGTCATCATCTTCATGGCCCTTTGCTGGACTGCCTTTGTTTTGTCCATTTCTCTCTTGTACTGGGAACCCCAGAGCTGAAAACAGGACTTCAGGTGTGGCTGCACAGTGCTGAGTATAAGGGCAGGATCACTTTCCTTAACCTGCTGGCATCACTCATCCTAAGGCAGCCCAGGATACCATTGGCCTTTTTTGTCACAAGGACACATTCCTGGTTCATCTTTAGCCTAATGGGCAGAAGGACATCTAGGTCATTTTCTGCCAAACTGCTTTCTGGCTGTTCCAGTGTGTTACAGGTGCAGGACTTTGTGCTTCCCATTGCTGAACTCTATGAGGTTCCTGTTGGCCCAGGAACCTGTTGTTTCTCCATCCTGTCAAAGTCTCTCTGGCTGGCAGCATGTGTCTCTGACAAATTAGCCCCTCCTCCCAGTCTGATGTCATCAGCATACTTGCTGAGCATACGCTCTTACCCATCTTCTGGATCACTAAGGATGTCAAACAGGACTGTACCCAGTATTGTCCCCTGGTGAACACCACTATAACTGGTGTCCAACTGGACTTTGTGCCACCAATCACCACTGTTTAGACCCAGCCACAATGTCAGTTTTCAGTCCGTCTCACAGTCTGCTTGTCCAGCCAGTACATGAACAGTCTCTTTATGCTCATCTCGTGGTAGACAGTGTCAAAGATCTAACTGAAGTCCAAGTAGTATCCACCACTCTCCCCTCATCTACCAGGCCAATCACTTCATCATAGAAGTTTGTTAAGTTGGTCAAGCATGACTTCAGCTTGGTGAATCCATGATGATTTTCTTTTTGTTAATGTGCCTAGAAATTGTTTCCAGAATTAGCTACTCCATCATCTTCCCTAGGAACGAGGTGAGGCTCACCAGTCTGAGTTCCTTGAGTCCTCCTTCTGCCCTTTCTTGAAGGGGGTAATATTTACTTTCCTCCAATCTTTGATCAAAATACATTTTTGGATCTAGACATAAATAAATGTACTCTGTATGGTCTTACTAGAATACAATTCTGAGTGCAGTATGCTCAGACACTAAAATAACACAAAGGTTAATATTTTGTAGGGATCATTTTATCATAAGTGAAATTTCTGCTTAGTGTGCTAATTTGCATTTCAATACTTCTCTTGTTACTATATTTCCAAATTATTATCTGCACGTGGTTCTGTGTGTCACTCGATGCATTATAAGAAATCCTGAAAATAAATACATTTAGAGAGTGCTGTAGGTCTTGTTATCTATGAAAACTACACTTTATTTATTTATTTTTGTAATTAAAGCTGTATAAAGAACAAAGCTAATATACAGTCCTTGCACAGTACAAGCCAAGACTTATTCTTGCAAATGTCTACATATGTGTTAAGTAATGCTTGCATGAGAATACATATTTATCAAGTACTCTGGATTATCTTTAAGGATAAATTAAAATTTGTCTTTCCAAAACAGTAAGTTCTGAAACAGCCTTCTCATAAAATTAGTAGAAGCAACAAAGGCGGTTGGTTTAAAAAGAGTTTAAATGCTTTTTAGATTGACTAATGTAATTGCAAGCATATAAAATACAGAACTCAACCACTCAGGACATGTCCCTTGCTCTTATTTAGTAGACTTGTGCACATATATGGTAAATAGGTTTATCTTTGTCAGTGTTTGTGGGATCAGAGATTTAATACTTATTGGATAGTTCACTTTTAGGAAGTCTGCTGTCTTAAAAACTAAATTTAAAAATTTGTTCTTCCTTATATATGTAGAGATTCTCTCTCATTACATCTTGTAAAACACTTTTCAAACTACTTCCAAAAAGAAAGTATATAAAAGGCTAACACCATACTTATTTTTAGCTCCACATTCCTATGAAAAAATGGCAATTTGACTGTATTCATTGTGATTTGAAACCAGATAAATAATAAATAGTTCAAGTGATAATTACCTTATTTCAATATTTACAGAAAACTGGCACTTCATCATCATCAAAGCACATTGAGAATTGTCTTATTATCTACACAAGTGCCTGGTTTCTATAAATATTGAAATTTGGTAATTATCTCTAACTCCATTTCTTCCTTACCTACTTTTCAGAATTGAGCAAATAGAAATATCATTTAGTTATTAACATTTTCCAAATACGTATCTGGTTTCTTTTTAATGAGAGTGCATATGTAAAGAAAGCTAATTGCAAAACAAGGTGAATGAAATGGAGTGGAATATCTTTGTATCAGAGGCATCCAAAATAATGGGTTAAGATCTTGTTATTCAAATAGCTAGATTTAGCCTGAGTCCATTTCTAAAAGGTAAGACCTCTTCACTAAGACATATAACTGACAAAAAAGAGCAATTGACATACATGTATCATGAAATTAAGCCCTTTTTTTTTTTCTCTCTAGCACATATTGATCCAGGTTGTGCAGATCCATTCAGCATGCTTTACTGAGTCAAGCAAAAAGACAACATTTCCCCAGGTTGTTATCCCTTGTAAGTCCTTTGGGATAGGGCAGACAGGATCTGACTGAACCTAACTATATGTTGCAATTGTGTTTTTCCCCTATGTTGGTTTATGATCACACTGATCTGTACCTCAGATTATCAAGAAGAATTAATCTTTAACACAAATGTATAGAAATCTGTTAAACTCTCATCTTTCATAACAAAAACTCAAGTAATGGAATATTGTGAAAGAATTTGTGTAAGGTCTTAAGGGAACCATTCATTACCTGAAATTAGGGCACAGGTTACTCCACATCAGTATTAGGTGCAGTTTGTTACAGATATTTTCAGTGTCCTAACATCAAAATCTCTTTTTTGGTCACTGTATTTGGGCACACTCTGGAGTCCAGCTCTAGTGTGGAGGGATCTTTAGACATGTCTGTACTGTATACAAATCAGGACCTGGGAACAGGCTCAAACACTGTCCAGTGATTGTCCATATAACTTAATTATTTACCTGCTCCTCGTCAAGTTTGGCTCAGGTTTGCATACCCCAACACATGCTGGGGCAAAACATGTAGAGAATGCTCCAGAGAGTAATTTACATTGTTTATTTACAGCTTTATCTACTTATTATCCATACTCATTTTTGTTCCTCTTAAACTAGATGCACTGATCACTAAAATTTTTAATGAGACTGATTGGATGGGACTCAGATTATCTAGCCTGAGATGTCAAGTGACTTTATTATCTTAGCATAACTGAACTGTAACCAGGAGTCCTTTTTTCAAAGAATATAGGTAGAACCAAAACAATTAATTTGTATGTAGATGTCAATGACACATAATATGTATTTTGAGGGTGGAAAAGATTAATCCCACCCTTCCCTGTTTTCTTGGCTTCTTCTTTTACGCTTTTAGTCACATTATGATATATACAATTGTTGGAGATGAACACCCTTCACATCCTTCCAAAAATTCTTGTTCATCTGCCTTATAGAGCAGTTCAGTTAATCTGTACTTCTCAAATTCTTCCATCCCTAAAAAAGAATAACTTGAAATATAAGAAGTATCTGATCTTTTTTACCACCTTTCACCACACAGATACCATGAAAGAACTGTGATATTGTCAGAGCAGTGCTGATGTTACAGCAGTTCAGCATGAAATTATGCCATAATTAAGACCACACAAAATAACAGTAATTCCCTTCCTTCTTTAAGATTCAAGTACCTACTGACCTAGATAAGACAAATGTGCATTTTTGGCATTTAATGTATCTTTCCATTAGAAAGAGCAATGTAGGTAAAAACCCCATTATTCATAACTTAGTGATACATAGCCAGTCCAAGCTGTCTAAAGAGATAAAAAATTGTGGAATTATTTTCCCAAATCCCTGTCATAGTGAAAATTAATTCTAAGTCCTTGTGCAAATATTGTACTGGTGAAACTGGTAACAAAATTGTTTGGGTATCCCTTTGCTGTCATTTAATTTTAAGTCTTCTACTGCGGGAAGGCTGAGAGGAAAGCTACTTCCCTGATTATTCAATATATTACAGAAGATAAATATTAATATCAGTCCCTGTGCACTTTTCAGCAACAGGAAAGCTATAAATTCCCTGCATTTTCTTCAGTGGTCTTTGAGGCAAGAAGAATGAAATCAGGAAGACATAATTTTGACTTAATATATGATGAGCAAAATCAGAGGTGCAATTTATAAAAGGAAACTAGAAGCGAAGAACACAAAGGGTGCTCTTTCTATAAGCAATTCTTGCTATTAAAAATTACTTAAATATATAAAACCAGTAATATATCAAGTCTAGGATAGTTTAACAAGTAATAGGGCTGAAAATATCAGCACTATGAAAAAGAATACATATTACATTTTTGCAATACCTTTTTTTTATAAATAAATCAATGGTTTTTATTCTCAAATTATATGTAAAGCAATGAAGCCCTTCCTTTTTCTCTTTGCCTTGTTGCACCTTTTATCCCGCAGTACCAGAGAAAAACATAAAACAGGCTCTAGACAGGAAGTAGAAGATGGAAAATAACATGAAAACTCAACTCAGTAATGTTATGTCATGCATGCAAACAAACATAGTAACATATTGTATAGCATTTGCCCCTCTCTGTACTCCTTCAAGTACCTCACTCTTAATTCTAACATGTTCTTGTCAAGCAGTGGAAAAGCTGCCCTGTCAGACAAATGTCTCTGCAGAGCCTTGTAAGAGAGGCCTCACAAGCAGCATCTCAGCACTTCAAGGGCTCAAAGATCTATCTAGCCATCAGGGCAGGCAATCTTATCACAGAAATATAGTCCTGAAATCCAGTTCCTGAAATTCTGCATCCACCTTAATCCACAAAAGGCTTTTCCAGTCCTACTAATAGACAATATCTATAGCAAAAGTGTAAAAGCCATAAATTATAATGTGCCATAAAAAGAGACATGAACTTGTGGGTATATTCAACAAAGTCACCTAATGAAAAGTGACATATTCCAGATTTCTATATAATTTTCCAAGGTTGTCAAGGCAGCTTTATAAATGTTGTTGTTTTATTACTTTGGCAAGTGAAGACTGTATGTTCAAATAAAGAACATTGCAAACATTATGTGCTTTTATAAAGAATCAGAAGGAAGTATGCCAGAACATCTTGACATCAGTCTCAAAATTTAACAACATTATATGTATCCTTTAGAAATGGAAAATTGGACTCGTACGACGAAAATGATGACAAAAATTGTTTGTTTTCAAAGTACAATTGCACTATCTTCATTGTTACAAATAATTTAAAAATGTGTTCTAAGTTTCATATTTAGTATTTTTAAAATAAGGAGTATATATTTCAAACAATTTTGCCATTTTAAAACATTAAATAAGAAACAGTCTTGATTTAGCTGCAGAAGATAAAAGGCTTAAATCAGAAATAGATATCTCAAAGTGTATTAAAGGCTTGTCTCTCAATGACTTAGGAAATGTTAATACGTTTATAAGCATGCATAACTTACAACAGGTTAAGGGAAAGGAATAATTTTAGCATATTAACTACTGCTAATGCATTCTCTTTATTTAAAAGATGCATATTTCATAATAAATTGCTTACTGAGTTATGAGATGGCTTTTATATCTCTTCATTTCATTTTGAATGTGTTAAGGTTTATTGTAACCTGCCAGCAACTACCACAACCATCCTTACTTTACTTTCAGAAAATGTTGTTTCCATTACACATTGCTTCTAAGTATATTTAAAGTACGAATTTTGAAATATGAAAATACATTTTATGTTATCACATTGGGATTTTGTGTCAAACGTAGGCACACTGTTGATGTTTAGAATTATAGTTTTTATGGGTTTGTCTATTTTTATATCCATTTGCAAATGCATACCTCTTATGAATACTGTAACTGATGTGCAAAGGACTGGCTGGAGGGCAGAGTCCAAAGGATTGTAGTGAGTTGGGCTACATCTGGCTAGTTTCCAGGGGCATTCCTCAGAGCTAAGTTCTGGCAACAATCTGGATGCAGGACAATGGAACACGCCATTAAGAAGTTTTCTGACAATACCAAACTGGGAGCTGCTGTTGACACTCTCGAGGGACAAAAGGTCTTGCAGAGTGATCTGCATACATTGGAGCATTGGGATGAAATTTAACAAGTCTATATGCTGGATTCTGTACCTAGGACAGAGGTATGCTGGGAACAAGTATAAACTGGGAGAGGAGTGGCTGGAGAGCAGTCCTGCAGAAAGGGATCTGGGGATGGTAGTCAGCAGCAGGATCAGTATGACTTGGACAAGTGTCCTGGCAGCCAGGAGGGCAAATCCCTTCCTGGGCTGCATAAAACAGAGCATCACCAGCCTGCTAAGAGAGGGGATTATCCCTCTGTATTCAGCACTGGCGTGGCCTCACCCAGAGTGCGGTGTGCAGTGCTGGGCCCCACAACTTAAGAAGGATGTTGAAGTCCTTCAATGCATCGAGAGGAGGGCAACAGTTCCACTGAAAGGACTGGAAGTCATGTCCTGTGAGGAGTGACTGTGGGCTTGTCTAGTTTGGAAAAAAGGAGGCTGAGGGGAAATCTCTTTGCTCTCTACAGCTTCTTGGGGAGGTGCAGTGGAGAGGGAGGAGCTGATCTCTCCTCCCTGGGATGTGATGATAAGATGTGTGAGAATGGTCAAACTCTGGAACAGGTATCCTAGACAGGTGAGCAATGCCCCACTGATTAGGAGACAGTTGGCCAATGCCCTTAATAGCATTCTTTAACTTGGTCAGCCCTGAAATGCTCAAGTAGTTGAACTAAAGGGTTGTTGTAACTTCCTGTCAAATTGGAACTGTTCCATTTATTCTATTATAGGCTATGCTATGCTATTCTAAATGAATGAAAATATAGTTGATACTGCTGGTGAAGTGTAGAGACTGACCACATCATCAGGGAAACACACAGGATGTGTTTAAGTTGCTTAAACATTTGAGATGCTTTCACATGTGCTGCCAAGCCTCCAGCTGTGCATCTGGAAGAATACAGTTCTGTTGTAGGTCTAGCATAAAGTCTGTCATATCTGAGAAAATGACTCTGGGTACTTAAAATGGCCTGATATCCTTTGGCTTATGTATCTGAATAGCCCACTCATTGAATCATTCCCTCACTCCTTGTGGAGGTATTCCTTGAGTCTCTGTTAAATGTAATGATAGTTTAGATAGGTATAGCTCATGTGTAAACATCTGCACTCTTAATAGTAGGGCAGGTTGAACCTCATGCCCACTGCTTACCACTGAGTTATTTCCCTATGATTGTACTCTTTCATGTCATGTAGAGTTGAAGTCAGAAGATGTTTGATTTCTTTGTCCTGTGAATATGAGGTTATCATTAATTTTTCAAATGTCTACAATACAGACTGAAAATTTGGCTGGATAAGAGTGATTACCTATATTAGACTATAAAATTTTATCCCTAAAAAAATCCTATAGGTATAAGGTGATCTGAAGATAACTCTAGGTGAAACAGTTCACTCAAGTCAGTTCTAAAGGCAGAGGAAAATGAGTTTTATTCTTTTGTTTTCAACAAATGCCTCTATTGTCTTCATTCTTTGTTCATAGCTGTCTTGTTAGGTTTTGTAGATTTTAGCATCACAGCAGCAATTGATACTAGGGCATCAAAAAAGATTAACCAAAGATTAAGTTGGCACAAGAGTTTTTTTCTGACATGTACTAAAAGTAAATGCCCAGAGAAAAAACCCAACAGCATATGGTAATACTTCTTCAAGCCTACAAGATTTCCTGAGGCATAAAAGGTTTCTATGGATTTTTCTGACATGAATTTGTCTAGTCTTCCTACAAGCCTATTTACATTTTTATCATCCACAATACTTTGTGTCAAGGTGATACACACTCTATCTGTAACAATGGTTTGAACCTGACAGCTGACAGCTTCATTTGATGCCTACTACTGCCTTTGCTGTCAAGGGGCAGAGAACAATGGATCAGTTCTCTACATGCTCTATCATTTCCCCCTCAGTCATTTCTTCTTCAAGCAGAATAGTCCCAGACTACTTATTTATTCCTTGTAAAGACACTGTTTCAAACTTCTCGTATTCTTTGTTGTCCTTCTCTTAACCTTATCCAGTTCCTCTCTATCATTATGTTTTCTGGGTACTTAGAGTACAGATAGCAAGCAAAATGTTTTATGCAGCTTTATAATAACATTGTCCATTTTTTTATTCTGTGCTTCATTTCTAAAAACTCACTTGTTACTATTACTGAGATTCACCCGATATCTTAACAATTTTCTCTGGTATAACTTCAAAATAATTTCTTTGACTGATAGAAATTGACTCAAAATTCAAAAGGGAAAGTGATTCTTTGCCACAAACATCACCTTATATTTACCTACACTGGATGCATTTTGCTAGCTATTTTCTTCCCTAATCCCCTAAGATGCTTTGTTGGATCCTACATAGTTGACCCTGGTCTTCACTATATAAAATGGCTTAGTAATAACAATATTTTCACTTCACTTTTCACCTCTTTTCTAGGTTATTCATACATATTTTGAATTATATGGGGCCCAACACAAAGTCTTATGGAATATCATTGATGTTCTCCACCCACAGTGAAAACTGGCCATTTACTGCCATTTTCTCATTCTCTTTTAGAACTATCTTTAAATATTTACCAAGATCTGTTAGTCTGTAAATAAACTTTTGTGATACACATAGTGAGCCAGATCTCCTTCAGCACTGGCTTGTTATATCCCCATAAAGTCGGTTGTGACAACATAGGGGTAAAACTCTGTGTATATTCACCTCTAAGAAGTGAGACTAGGTGATAAAACATCTTCCTTGGCCCACAGCTCTGTGAAACTCTGAAGACAGCTGGCATCTGAGAATGAATAAGAATGTGAAGAGCATGAATGTAAGGGATTCTGTGACAGTGGCTAGATTGTATTTATAAACTAACAAGCTCATAAAAGTATTACAACTAGTACATTTTAATATTAAAATGCAATAAAATCATACTGAATCCTCACATTTTCCCCACATGTCCCAGAAGGCTTTCTACAGAATGAACAAGAACAGCTAAGAATCAAGTATAATCCTAGCTGCAATAAATAAGATCAACAAGCAGCCCTAAGGGTAGCTCCAGCACAGTAGTTTACCATCTTTTTTATTAGTTATATAAACAGCCTTAAGATATTTTGTCATGTGATATCCCCCTGGCATCTTTAAAAAACCTGAAACCTTTTAATCTGCCTGTAAAAGCTTGTAATGTGCAGCTCAGTCTTGCAGCCCTGTGCCTTATCTCCATGTACAGCAAAGGCTAATTTGTCCCCTTTAAGCCTTTCACTGCAACCTGATGTTCTCTTAATCACCCCCTGAAACTCTGCTCTGTTTATCCTCTTTTACAGAGACAGGTGCAAAGGATTTTATTAATGCAATACCTTCTTAAGTGGTTTAGTTTATCCCTTACTATTGATCCAATGGTTTAAATCCATTAAGAGGGTGTGAACAGACACTTTTTAATTCTTTGCTTAATAGAATCCATTCTAGAAAAAATAGGACATAGTATTCTGTCTTCTTCTACACCATTTTTTCTCTCTAAAACCTGAGACCAAAAGCAGATTACAGAACATCTAGGTGCTATGTATTTTGGTTGACATTTGTTTTTCTGTCTGGTAATCTCCAAGTAATTTATTCAGATTTTAAAATTCATATATAACATTTTTGTAATAATATTAATATTCTAAATATGACTGCATACTAAAATCTTGCTGAACTTTTCATACAGGCTATATGTTACACAAGACATGGACATACTGGAGACTCTGCACTGAAGGGCTACAAAGGTTTAAAGGTCAGGAGCATTTCATTTGTGAGGAAAGTCAGAGACAGCTAGACTGCTCACCCTGGAAAAGAGAAGGCTTAGGGGAAATGTCATCAATGTATACAAAAGCCTGAAGGGAGAGTGTGAGAAGAACTGAGACAGGCTTTCTTCAGTGGTGCCCAGTGACAGGACTAGAGCCAATGGGCAGAAATAGGAAAACAGGAGATTCCCTCTGAACATCAGGAAACAATTTTGATCATGAGGATGATTGATCAATAACTTGCACAGCTTGCCTACGTAGGTTGTGCATTCTCCATTCTTGAAGATCTTCAAAAGCCTTCTGGGCATGGTGCTGGGCAACCATGTCTTAGTGACCCAGCTTGAGAAAAGGATTGGTCCAGATGACCTGAATTGGTCCCTTCCAGCCTTAACCTTTTTTAATTCTATGAAAGGGTTAATGAAAATTCAGTCTTTTGTAATTTTTTTTTTTGAGAATGCTCAGAGATCCCATTAATTCAAGATAATACAAATTTTTATCAGCCTGGAGAAGCCTTTGTAGATTCCTCATGAGTTACATGATACATAGCAGAGTCAATCCAAACTTTTAGTGTGCTCTGCCCTGGAAAGAAATGCAACGATAGCTTCCTGCCATGAGCATTTTAGCAGCTAAAGTAAACAAGCATAGTAAGAGATGACATTAAACAAGACAGGTGTAATTTTTCTTTGACTTTTTAGTACCAATAAATAACAGTAATGAGGTTTTGAGTAGTATCTAACCTCTTTCATGCTTAGCCATGGAAAACACCAAGTCTTTATGACAATGGCAGTAGAACTAGAAAAGCACACTGTCTCCATTAACAAGACCTCAGACATGCAGGCTGGTTCACCGCCTTTCTTGATGACATTTTAAGCAGTTATTCCAGCATGCCTGTCAAAGAATGAGGTATCTATATGTGTAAAGAAAGAGTGTTTAGAACAGTTCAGGCTATTCTAATGAAAAGCAATATTCAATTAGCAGCCAAGAAAAATACTAGTTTGCTACTTATGCATTCAGTAGAGATGTATGGGATGTGTGCTTGTTTGCATAACAGAGATACAGCTAAGATTCCCAAACTAAAGTAAAACTAAAGTAAAACATACACAGCAGTAGGGAAATAGTTCTACCATAAAATATCTATGGTTTGAAAGCTATCTATTTTTTTTTTAATATGTAAATTTGCTCTTTAGAGGTGAAAATCTTGTTCTTTACCCAAGTTTCATATTTATCTAAGTTTTCTGTGAGTTTTAAAATTTTCCTTGCTCCATAAGGAATTTAACAACCTCCAGGTTACATTACTCAGAAAAAAAAAAAAAAAAAGACATGGACTATTTCCACTGAAAGAGTAGTACTCCCTTCCTGTAAGACAAGAGGAAGTTTGCAGTCTCTTGCACTTTAGTACATGCTCTCAATAAGGTTATTATGCTGCTATTGGCTCTGAAACAGACTGAAACCTGGTTAAGTACGAAATAGTTCACTTTAGCTTGTGTGGTGGGCCTAGATTTCTGAAAGACAATATGGTGGTATTTTACATTCCTGCTGTCTTCAGGAGCTCTGTTATTTAAATCCTCTCAGCATCTTGCAGTTTTACAGATGAAATAACCGTATATTTATACAAGTGTTCTCAATACCAGAGAATAGAATGGCCTTCAAGTATGAACAGAAGAAGCTGAATAAGATGACAGACAAAGGTTTTGTGGATATATTCTTCTTTTCCCTCTCCCCTTGTATCTTCTCACCTTGCAGTCTGGTTAATGTCAGTGTGAGCTGACAACAAACAAGTGACACATACCTGCTGCCATGGAGTCACTGCGTGCCAGATGACTGCAGCTGGTGCCATCTCTCACTGAAGGCAGAAGAAAGAATCCTTCCAGCCTATTTCTCCTTAAAGCATGGGGTTTCTGTCCTGTGAGGATTCAAGTACTTTAAGCAAAGTCCAAAAAGTTTCAAAATAATGTTTTACAAAGACACTGCGAATCTGAGTCATTAATACTAACAGAATAAAACATGTGAAAGCTTATGCATGAAGGAGCTAGTGAAAAGGATTAGGGAGGAAGCACAGGTTGTTTTTCTTTCTCTCTCAATATCCGTTTTCTCGGGTTTCCACTTTTAACTCCTGCAGGATTTTTTTAGGGTGCTGACAAGGCAGTGCTGGTGGAGCTATATGAAATCTTTTTTCACTAATGCAGGAACCAAACATTATATCGGCTCTTTTTTTAACCAGATGTCAAGGGTATTTGGTTATGCTCCCAACTATTGGAATTGGAGAGGTTACTGTCTAGTGTAATTGCTGCCTTCCTCCATTCTGTTATTGCTGCCAGTTTCTACTGAGCCAAATCAATCCTGACAGCTGGCCAGATGCTTCTTGTGCCAGTCAGCAGGATTCTGGTCTCAAAAGAGCATCTGGTTATAAGGAAATTTTGCAGCAAACTATACAGTCAATCTTGTTTTCTAAAAATATCAACATAAACACTGAAGAAACAGTATTTAGTAGCTTCACTAATACACTATGCTTTTTAAATATGGGGGTGAGCACTCGACTTTTTCACTACAGAGTCTATTTATATCTCGTTAATGGAGACTAGTAAAAAAGTTGGGATTTTTTTGCGGATAAGCTATGTATGTGATATGTTTATTGCAGTCTGTGCAGTCCACAGACTCAAAAGCAGCTGCCTAAAGTGCAAGCCAAAAGCACAGAACACATTTTTGCTAGTATTTGTTTCATGAGGTCACAAGTAATTCTGATTTGGAAAAGCTTTGGGACATGGACTCTTCAGGTGCCTTAGACATTTTTTCTACTATCATATAATTAGCAAATAATAGGAGGGTTTGGGTTTTTTCCTGATCAAAGCAGTCAGAAAAGTACAACATTTTCCGTAGAAAACATCATTGTGTTTTCGTGCATTTTCTTTAGACAAACCTGGATTTATTTTCTTACAGCTTATTTTCACTTTGCTCACAAAAAACCTTTTTAAGGGAGTAATGAAGAATACATTATTTCCTTATTGACTTCACTGCTTCTGCTTGACAAGGTACAGTGTTTCTATATTTCTTAACACAGAAGAAATGCTAAGTATGGATAGGCTGTCTGGTTTTTCATTTAATAATTTTCTTTCCTCAATGGAAGCAGTTGGAATTATGATCTAAAAATATGTCTGTTCATCCAGGGAGTGAAGAAGAGGGAATAAAAGTTCCATATAGGGCAAAGGCTATTTGCTCTTCCTAGTGTGTTGGTCCATATGTAAGAGAGTATGCTTTGGATGGCTCTGCATGTGCTGGAACATACTCACATACGTTTCTTGCAAAACTAGAAAGCAGGTACGGCTGGTGAAACCCTACTAAGCCCTCAAAGAGGCCTCCCACTGCCACTTGCATTCAATTGCTCTCACAATGCCACATACAATGGTTTGTTCTGCTTTCATTTTCTGTCGTGAAAACAAGATGATATTGTCCATGTATAAATTCCAGCATCTGAAGTCCACATGCTGGATGCCGTTGTTTCTTCTTTGCTGAGGATATTTCTGTTGGGGAAAAGAAGATGCCACAAAGTCAGAGCATTTCTGGGGAAATTTGTTTATTGAATTAACATGATACTTCTTTCAACTAAGGTATTTATAAATTGCAGCCTCCTTCCAATGGAAGCCTCAGGTTTTCAGCTTTTCCCTCTTTTGGACATATTTTGACAGCATAAAACCTCCTTTAGAGTCATTATACTAAATTATACCTCCACTAAAGAAACTCTGGTAGAGTTCACATATATGATGCACTTGAGCTAAAAGCAGCAGCAAGAAAAAAGGGGTGAAACAAGGAATTAAAACTGCTGGTTTCTCATGGGACTTCTCACCATCTCAGTCTTGAGTTATTTCAACTTACTTTTACCATATTCAAAAGGCAGTTACCATATGTCCTCATTTTTTTTTCCTTTTAGTCACACAGCTTACACTGAGAACATATGTTAAGTGATTTTTTTTTTTTTTTTGCTTTCTTTTGTGCTGCAAGTGCTGTCTGGTACTAACTTTTATATCACTGAATAATGGATTCCTCACAGTCATTGTTTTTTCCAGTTAATGGAATGTCCTGATTTAAAAAGTTTAAATATATCTTGCATTTACATCACTTCAGAAATAAGGGCACAGAAGTTAAATATCCTGTTCACTTAACTTCATCTTTATTTCTTCATTTTCATTTTACAGCTGAAAGCCTGGAAATTTTACATCTGTTTACCAATGACCACACACCATTTAACATGATAATATCAGCTAAATGAATCTCTCTTAAGTGTAGTGCTGTTACATATGTCAGAACTGAGCAGCAGTTATTATTACCCTTAGTTTAAAGGTAGTGAAATTATCTCCTGGTGATAAATTCCTTTAAAGCACCAATTAGTATATATCTCTTTTCTGAACAGCAATTCAGAAGACCAAAACATTGGCCCAACTTTTCTACCTATTGTGCTGGGAAAGAGTAATTAAAGTAATTTCCTCTCCTTTTTAACAAAGTGGTTTGAGCTTTTATCAAAAAAACCAGGTCCATATGAGCTGTGAATCCTCATTCTGAAGTTATTTCTGGTTAAACATTTTGCCCACAACCCTTGTTCTTGCTTTTTTCTTCAATGCCTCACCTCTGTGAGGTTTCCTGCCCTTTCTGTAGGTTTCCTGCCCAGGATTACTCCCAGGATTAATCTATTTACATGTTTTAGATCAGGGCCAGCAGCATCCAGAGCAGCACCAGCTGATTGAAAAGCCTAGTATTGCTGCTATGGAGACCCAGTTGAGGAGAAAATACCAATTTTTTGATGCCACTCAGAATTGGAGGAGCATCTATGTGAATAGACTAAAAGGCAAGCCAACACGGGAAAAAAAGAGCACCTGTGACTTGATCCTGCACTTGAGGACATTGGGAAGTGTGGATGCATTGCTAGGAATGCTATGCCAGTACCTGAGAAAGCAAAGTGTTTGGGAGGACAGCTTGTAGTCTTGAAGAAATCCAGGGGATCCTGAGTAAGATGATGAACAGAAAGTTTCAGCACTGTTGTAACCAGCCAAGTGAGTATGACTGACACAGCTTTCCACTTACTTAACCATTTTCCAACCTCTCCTGATGACCTGAACTAATCACAGCCATTTTCCACAGTGTGTTCATTGAGGTGGCTGGGCTTTCTGCATGTATTTTTGGCTCTCTTTTACCCAGGGCTGTCTGATTCTGGTGGAGCATCATGCTTTCTCCCCTCCTTAGTCAGGCAACTGGCCTGAGCATAGAGGCACGTTTCTCTGCTGCTATCACAAATGCTTTGGACAGCAGCAAACAGGCCTGCTAATTTTCTTTCTGCCTGTGCCTTTGCCTGCTTTCTAGAAGTTCAGCAATGATCTCTGCTCCACATGGCATTGTCAACATGCATGAACAGAGCATTGCTGAGGACTATAACATCTGCTCCAGCTGTGCATTTTTAGCATTTGCATAAAGTTTCCTGCCTATGGATATCATGTATATTTTGCATGAGAAAAAAGTGTGAAGTGACTTATAGAAAGATCTAGAAAAATTGTCTGAAAAATCACAAAAAACACTGCCAAACCCCAGGTTTCCCTTTTTGCTGGGCAAAGGGCTTTCCTGGTTAGCATAAATTGAGGTCTAATATGTTCTGTCTTGACAGAAGTCACTATGTATAATGCAAAGTTTAGCTTTTGCATCTTGGTGCTCATTTCCTTAAAAGTGAGGCTCACTTAGAAAATCGGATTATTTCAGCTTGATTACCAGTTGAATGATAGGTAAAAATATGGAAATGTTGAAACAAGCATATTTGTAAACTAGGTTTTATTTTAGTTTTTTTCAAAGGCCAATTCAAATTCTACGAAGTGTTCAATGGGATATCATGGTCTTTATTTGTGTACCCTTGTTGTGAGTTACGACTCATAAGAGAATTTAAAGTTACAGAACAATAAAGGTATTTTTGTTGATAGATATTTAAAGCACCTGTCTATCCAATTTCCAAGTGAAATATTTCTGAAATGCATGATTTAATACAGAAAAGGTTTTTGTTTATATGTGTTAAATGATTCATATATTCACTCCTTATATTATTTCATGAGCCTTAGTCTATATATACAGTCATTAAGTAACTCCTAATATTGATTTTAGTTTTGCCTGAAGATGAAAGAAATCTTGCAAAAAATGTTGAAAATATAACTAAAAATAGATGAATAGGCAGGAGTTAAATGAGTATAAAAATTTCTTTAAATAAATTTAGTGTTTTCAGTCTGTTTCTGTGCTTAATAAACTTATAAAATTTAACCATGTAGTATATACAATTAATTCATTACAGTCCTACTTAATTCAGTATGTACCATTTTGCATTAGCATAAAATCTTTGGGTTTTTTAATCTCAAAATTACATTCCACTTTAAAATGAATTCAGATTTCTTGGCCAAAGAAAAAGGTATACGAAAATAAAAGTGCATGACTCATAGTCTCACTTCTGATGTACAAAAAATATTCCTTTGAATTTAATTTTGATTGACTGCCACAGATAAGGAGGTTTGACATTCTGTAGGTGAGGGAAAGATAATGCCAGGCAGAGAAACGTTTTCTGAGGAGCATCCAAATTCTTGGTATTGTACCTCTCTTCTCTGTATCTTGCTGGTTTATGACTATCTCTCATATTTTTTTTTTAATTGAAGGCTCTCATGATGTGACTTCTCGGGAAGGTATTCCACTGTAGATCTGAAATAAAAAATTCAGCACTGAAGCTGTCATCATAATCATAATCTGTAATTATGATTATTTAGTCAAATTGCTTGAGTGACTTGTTAAGAACCATAATCTCCATAAATAGGAGGATCTAGCAGAGCACAGTGATGTAAACCTGCTCTTGTCAAATGATTAACACAGAGAAAAAGGCACCTCCAAAAAGTAGTTCACTTGTGTATGGCCACATGTGTCTACCAGCAGCAGAGTAGGAACAGGAGCACATCTGGCATGGGGCTGACCCAGGCTCTTCACCATACCTGCAGCCACCCATCTGTGGAGCTGGTGACAAGGCTTCAGCTTCTCTGCTGGAGACAGAAGTCACAAACCTCTCCTAATGGCAAACTGATGTGGTGACAGCACTGATGTGGAAAGAGGAAGCTGGGTGCTTCAGTTTCCCAGAGGAATGCTGCAACCACTAGCTGGTCAGTAACTAGCTGTGGACAGTCAAGTATTTAAAAGGTGTGGAGGCAAAAAGGGACAATAAGAGCGGTGGTCAGAGAGTATTAATTCTGCAGCACTTATAGACCAAGCTGTGTGTCTTCCTATGATATTATATCTATTTGGACCAGAGCTTATTTCTATTTTTGCTACTTTTTTTGAGGTATGTAAGGAAAAATAGCATGAGCACAGCTCATTAAAACAAATTCAAAAGCAGGAGTCCTTTGAATTTTATGTCTATTTCAACAAATGCTTTCAGACATGTTTCTGTCAATTACCTCTTTCATATAAAATCAAGCAAGAATTGCATTTCCAATTCATATTCAGATATGTTAACAGATCTCATCACGATTCATCTCATCAGAGAACAGAAATATTCCATGAGACCTACCTAACCTTTACAAAACAGGTTGTTCAGAAGTTCAGAAACTTGCTCAAACTCCCACAAATGATAGAAAGAATAATATTCTAATTTTTTTGTCTGTTATGATTTCTGATAATTTATATCTTTAAAAAGTTGCAAATGATTCATATAGCAAAATGATGACACTTGCTGAGTATGCTTTGTGAATTACTCATCTATGCTAACTTAATATGCCATTTGATTAAATTCATATGTTCACAGACTGTTAAAACAAGAATTTCATTGTTAGGAAAAAGAAACTTAGCAAACCGTACATTTTTAATACAATGTCTTGCTATTTTTTCTTCTGTAAGTACATTTTGCTTTCAAGAACCAAATTTTACAATTTCCAGAAACTGTTGATTTTTGTATGATTCATTTCACCTACCTTTAGATATCTAGATTGCCTAAGCTTCTACAGCTAACGGAAAGAGCAATTCCAAAGCACCCAAGGTATTTAACCTACCTTATGGATACTTCTCAACATGACCTGGATTGCCTTGTGCTTTTCTCTACACCTCAGTTAAATCTGATTTTTAGATGCAGTCTAAGTGCATTCCTGTGAAATTAATGTAAGACTCTTTTCCCCCCTGTTCTGCAGAAAGGCTTAACGTGGTCTCAGTTATTTGAAGTTGCAAGATTAGGATAAGTAATATCCATGGTATGTTTGATTCTCTTTTCCTAAACCCACAATAGATAAGATAAACTTATTTTCCTTGCACACTCTTCTAGGGGAGTTCATCTATATTCAAATGTAAGTTCAGTTTTCATACTGCTCCAATGAATAAAGCTCCTCTAGCATGGCTTTCATAAAGCTTATAGAGAAGCTGGGTCATTCAGGACTGCCACGTGGGAGGACAAATGTATATTCCAAAAGCTACATATATTCATCTCTAAATCATAAGAGAGAGATAACTTCAGCAAATTATGTGAGAGAAAAAAAGCAGTCTTTCACTCCTTAATGTAGGCTTGATCTAAAGCCTTATGATGCTATATTGAATCTTTTAATATGAGTTTAATGACAATCCAGACATAATTGAAGAAAACTCATTGAACTGGAACTCAGCTTCTATTTTCCTGCACAGCAAGAGCTTACAAAGAAGACGAAAGGCCTCAAGTAGAAATTTATCTTAACTAAAAGCATTGCTTTCCCTTACTAGTGTTTAGTCCTCATTTTATTTGTTATAGCCTTTTCTGCTATAATTGAAAAACTAATGAACATTAAGAAATAAATTTAAGTGATTGACTCATTTTCTCATGGAAAAGGGATGGAGCTTTTCTTTAAGGATCTCTGGTTGTCTTTGAAAACTGAATGTTGTACTTACTGAGCTTCTTACAGTTGTTGACATAACCGTGATCTATGAATTGTTACAAGTCAGCCTCCAAGCAATTGGAACTCCTTGCTCATTTTGATGCAATATCTATTTACTGTGAGTTCAATTAAGAGACAAAATTAGAGAAGACAAGATCCAATTTCCTGGTTTTCAAAAGTTTAATATGTTTCAATACCATAAGGGTAACTGGCAACCTTTAATTCCAGAGCATATTTTCCAATGGTTCTGCTGCTGCACACCAACCGTAGACAGATTTATGTTCCATTTTGATATAGTGATGGAGGTTGATTTTTTATAGACATTATTAAAGAAAGTGTTCACTAAGGTTTGTAAATTCATAAGCACTTCACAGTATATAAATTTATTTTGTCAGCAGTAGCTAACCCAAATTATCCAACAATATTTTATAGAAAAGGGTGTGTTGACCCTCACCAGACTTTGATTTTATGAAAAGTGCAGCAATGGCTGTCATGAGGTTTTACAGGGTAGTCATTATGCTTTGTAACATCAAATCATCTTTCTGGATAGATTTTTCCATTGTTCTGTTATCTACAAATGAATCAGTGGCTGTATACATATCTACATCCATTGCTAGTAAAAGGAACAACAAAATACTACATTATTCTAGGTTTATGCAGACATATCTTTGGTTCTGTAAATGAAGTTATATCATTATATATCTAGTTTAACACAAGCATGAATTACGTTTGAATTTTTAATTTAGATCTTATGGGATTGTATTCATAGTTGAAAATGCATTCTCTCCTATTAATGGTTAGATTCTGTGTATATATACTGAACTTATCCTAGTTCTATCTAACAATACTTAACAGTCTCTTAATACTCTTTAAAATTCTGATTATCTGCTTGTTTTAAATTTTAATATTTCACATCACCAGACATTTTATATACTAATTATATTGGGATAGTAATTGTTCGTGCTGAGAAGTATATGAAAAGATTAATGGGTTGTGACTCAGTACCTGCTGAGGCTTCGAGGAAAATAATTTATGCATTCTTAACACACTTAACTTTGAATCTACTCCCCAGCAAAACTATTATCGAAGGTGAAAGCATTCATTGACTTGTAAAGGTAATAATGCTATCTGGATGTGAGGGTAATAATATGCATATTATTGGTATTGAGGATAAGAAAAAGGCAGAAAAAAATCAAAGTGTGTTGAGGCTAACCATAAAGGTCAATGGGAAAGAGACAGTCTTTCACAAATACATCGGTGGGGAAAGAATTACTGAGGAGAAAGTAGATATATTAAAAGAATAAAGTAGTGCAGGCAATTAAATAAATGGTAAAAATTGCTGCCATGTAATTTTTATTAGAAAAATTTCTTCAGAAAAGAAGTAATATGAGTAATTAGCAAGGAAAAATTGCCTGTAAAGGTAAAGTTGAACATGCGCAAATCAGTCAGCTGAGATACTGTGCTGCTCAAGATATTAATATTTCTGTTTAAAAGGTAGAAGAGATTTTCAAAGCCGTGAAGGACAAATGGTGTCCTACTCTCTGCAAGTCAGTGACAATCAAGAGCCTCGTGGCTGCATGTTTTGCTATGGTCACTAAGTGCGACACCAGTTGTCTTTTCAACCTAGAGAAGAAGAGGTCCAGGAAGGTCTTATCACAACTTCAAGTTCTTAAAGACAGCGACAAAGATGACAGAGGCTCTGTCTTCACAAGAAGCCATAGGGAATAGACAAGGAGCATGAGTACAAGATGCATTAAGAGAGGTTTCATCTTGATATAATATGGAAATTTTTTACACTGACAACAATTGATCACTGGAACAATTTCCCTAGGGATGAAGTCTTCATCACTGGAAATTTTCACAACTTGACTAGAGAGGATGCTAAATAACCCAACTAAACCCTTTTTTCCATTGAATGTTGGACCAGATGGTCCTGCAAGGTCTCTTCAGAGAGAGGGCTATTCAGTGGTTTTGTGGTTTTATTTCTGAAGAATCATGGACAGTGAGGAGCAGTAGCAAAAAACTAAAGGCACAGGTAGGTAGTCTCCTTTTTGCTTTTACTTTTTAAAAATAGAAAGAAGTGAACAGCATGGACACAAGTCCCACACATGTGACTTCCATTTCTGCAATACTGGAAGTAATGCTCTAGGGAGAACTACAAGCCGCTTGAAGACAGTAAGGCCCTGGTAAGCAGGCAGTGTGGAATTTTAGAGTAATTTTATTTTGCAAGCTACATTAATTTTTTATGCAATATTTGTGGGTAAGACCACCTTATTTTATAAAATTATGCTGGCCAGAAAAGGTCATAGCTGAAAAAAAAAAATTCAATCAGAGAGGAGGGAAGAGTTGTGACCTGAGAAATAAGTCATCTTTCATGTATGCCATACTATTTTAAAGGGCTTGTTTTCAGGTATCTGTCAATAAATTAGCTTTTGTCATTTGAATATATGCTTCCAACATCTTACCACTGATTGCAGTGCCTGCAGTGGGTACCCACATCTTGGTCTCAAGAGAATATTTACCTGCCTCTCCCATGCCTTTTGGTAGCCATAAGTATGCATCACATTTACAGCCTTGCTCTGGATTTGAATCTAGCAGAGAATCTCTCTGAGGGGAGAAGAAGAATTGTTACACAAATTAACTCCAATCACACCCAAAGGCTTAATTCTGAATTGATCCAGAAACTAACCCAACCCTCAAGATACATTAGTGATGTACTGTCTTCTTATTCTCAGGCTTTTCACAACCACACCACCGAAAGGGTTACCCCAGTAGTCAGAGTCTGCAGCCAAGTGACTCTGCTGAGATCAAGACAGTAGCCTGTCCTGAAAAACAAGACCTCATTAGGCAGAAAAAAATCATCCTGCAATTCACCTTCACCTGCAGCTCTTTGTAGTGTGAGCTTTCAGAAAGAAGCTACAAAAGATTTAGAAAGATACAAAGGATTCTGAGGGAGAAAATGTCTAAGTCATTTTGACTATTTAAATTAGGAGAAGCAAAAAAACTGGATAGACATATGTATTACACAGAGGTACATTTTGGGTCATATGGCATTCTTTGGCACATGCCCCTTTCTGATGGTGGTAAAACAATAGCTGGCAAGGAGCAATCTATCTAAGGCAAGGGGATTGTATCACAGGCATTCTACAACAGGTGTCTCTTCTCTTTCTGCTTTTTGGGTGCTGCTTTCAGGAAACCTGGGACTGTGTTATGTATGAGGCACACACAGTTAGCCTGACACATTGGGATTCACTTGAGCAATTGCCTGTAAGCTACCCAGATGGCCAGAACACACACAGTATGCTTTACGTGTTCTGGATGCATTGCACTAATTGCATATGCTCAGCAGTCTGTTATTCAAAACATTTAAGCACTTGGTCACTGATCAGAGTTGTAGCTACTGCTCAGGCCAGATCACTGATGTTCAGTAATCCTGGAGAACTGTTCTTCTCTCACTGGTCTTAAAGGAAGGGTTAATCCTGCTTTTCCCTCACAGATAGCATGACATGGTTGTGAGCAATAAGAACCTGTGGATTTCACTGCTTCAAGTCATTAGGGGCTGGAGGGGAGGCCAAGTGCATTTGAAGAATCAAAACAAATTCACATGCGAACCAAGGTCAGATGGACTCACAGAATCACAGAAACACAGAATGGGTCATGTTGGAAGTGACCACATTGGGTCAAATGGTCCAACCTCCCTGCTCAAGCAGAGTCATCCTAGAGCACACGGCACAGGCTTGCACCCAAACAGTACTTGAATAACTCCACTGAGGGAGACTCCACAACCTCTCTGAGAGTCTGTTCCAGTGCATGGTCACTCACAGAGTAAAGAAGTTCTTCCTTATGTTCAGGTGGAACTTCCTGTGCATCAGTTTCTGGCTGTTGTCTCTTGTTGCTCAGCACCACCGAGAGAGCATGGCTCCATCCTCTTCACACCAATGCTTTAGATATTTAGAGAAAGGACCTCTCTGAGTTGCCTCTTTGCGAGGCTAAACAGACCCAGATCCCTCAGCCTTTCCTTGTAAGAGACATTCTCCAGACCCTGGGCCAACTTATTAGCCCTCTGCTGGACCTGCTTCAGGAACTCCATGTCTCCCTTGTGCTGTGGAGTCCAGAACTCTTCACTTTATTTTACATACTAGACACTGACATTACTATATCTGTATCTCCACAGGAAAATGCAAGAGGACACTCAAAGTGACATTCTAGAGGCTGGTACCTCTCTCAGCAACCACAAGAGTACTCTAAGACAACTTTAGACCCCAAACATCATTCCCTTAGCTAAGTACGGAAAATATTGAGGGTGAATCTGATAAGATATGAATTAAAAAATCCTTTGTAGTTAAAGTAGAAAAGATTTAATTTTTAAAAAAAGAAATATGGAACAAAGAAAGTGTCCTTTATTCTCTGTGTATGGGAATAAACAGAGAATATTCCATGTGCAAGCACATGGATGCCTTTTTATGATGCTCTGAAGCTCTTAGAAATGGCCTTAGTTGGGCATGACATTGAGGTGAATCATTGCTACCCTAAAGAACTTCGGGGGTTAATGTAGTACAAAGTAATGAATGCTCTTCATTAGTCGACTTGATAAATTTGCTTCTGATTTATTTATAGCAAATAGAGAATGAGGATTAAAGTACCTAACACTGTAATTGAACTCAAGTCCTTTTCAAAATCTCTGTGAGAAAAGCACCACTGTACCTTTTATCTGTTGTGATATAATCTTTTATTATATCTGTGCTGCACTTCACAGTTCTTTATTAGCTCCCTGCACAACTATTTACTGTTCAGAATTACTTCAGGTGCCTTTCTGAATAAAAGTATCCTGGCTCTGGTGAAAAGAGGAAAAAAATCCTCATAGAAGCTTGTCATGTGTGTAAGGCACTTTAAAGAAAGACAGTGAGTCAACCAACACATCAAACATAGCATTATGAATATCATTCAAATCTAGTATTTAAATATTCCTAAATTAATAATGAATACAACTCCTAAAACTAGGAAATTAAGATAAATAATATTGCAAAATCACTTTTATTACCTGTGATTGTCACCACTTTGAGTTCATTAGCATTTTAATAATAAACCTGTATTTCAATAATTACTTTTTTTCTTCTTCTTAATTCTAAAGAGCACTGTTGATTTTGAAGACTGGTGATTAAAGGAATTATGACTTTTTGTCATAAGGGCTAATTCTTCAACTGTTCCTATAATTACAAGAATGAAGGCTTGGTCATTGCAATTTTCATAAAGGTCAGACTAATTCTCAGCCTAGGAGTACTCCTTTACTGAATATACCTTCATTTATGTTTTTTGAAACAAGCATTGTTCGAAAAGTCATTGCTTGTCTCTCCCTCTCTGATATATTATGCAAAATACTTACAAAGGGCAAATCAAAGTGCTGCTTCAAAAAAGCTAAATATACAATAAAAGTGGATTTTAATTCTGCCTTGTTCTGAGGAAGATTTTGCCTCCCCTAGCAATTTGAAAGGCGGCCAACAGTCCTAACAATATATGGGATTCCCATGCTCTATCCTAGACATCATATTTAACACTTTACAGTTATCTATCTGTGTTTTAAGAAACAGATGAATTTGGGATTTTGAGCATCTTCATTTGTTGAATCACTTACCCTAGGCTAGCTTGATCAGACATATTTTTTTTATCAATTCACTCTTTCTAATCAACTCCCTCGATGGGAATGTTCCAGGGCTGAATTTTCATGGGGTTACCAGTAGTTCGGGCTTTTGCCCACATGTAGAGGAACAATAAAATTATCTACATCTTTTCTTTCTTTGTATGATCACAATTATAATTTGAAATCTAAGACTATTCATCATATCTGGGATTCAATCCTGCATGAAGCTGTGCATCATTAAAACATTATACCTTCAATGCCTATTGGCTGTGGTTCTTAGGGTGTTTGACATCTGGTAGGAAACACTTAGCTTTATACAGATGGGGAAAGAAGGCTGCATATGCTGATGTCCCATAGGACAGTTCTTAATTGCCATCTATACTTTTATGTCTTTACTGAATATATATAAATCCCTTTGCATAGGTAAATCTATTAGAAGGTGACCTGCTAAGTTTTTAATTAAAAAAAATTAAGTTCTGCAGTCCCCCACTGTCCCCTTTTTATGATCTTCAGGTAAGGGAAAATAATGCATTGGGGATTCATAGTATCATAATTACCTTTTAAATGCAAAATTAACACCTGAATTGTCTGAAAACCAAAGAGTTCCTTGTAAAAAGTAAATGAATGACTACATAAATTACTCAATTTCAGATCAGCACAAGGAAAAAAAGACCTAAAATCTTATCTTTATATATTTAAACACCAAAATTCTCAATTTATCTATCTATGCAGCAGTATATTTTGATATGAACACTTGGAACATCTGAGATTAAAAAAATTATGAAATCTGAATCCTTTTGTGGGGTCTTGCTCAAAATCTCAGAAAACAAAGAGTGGAAAAAAGATTTATTGACATCATTAAACTTTTGATCTGTCTTTACAATATATTTTTATTCTTCACATGCTGTTCTGTGCCACAAATATTGTTTGTGTATTTATTATTCTTTAACAAATAAAACAGAGCTTGTGGAACATAGAACAGAAAACAGATTTTTTTCAATTTGGATGTAGAGGCAAATCTGCACTTATTTATTGTATCCCTGGATTTGTGTGTATGGCATTTATTTTTGTACAGCCTCTCAGCTGAAGTGAAGGAATCTTTTGAATCTTCCTCCTATCAAAGAGTAGGTACTTGTGCCTGCTTAAGAGAAGAAACACCTGGAGCGCAGGTTTTGCCACTTGTAGATCAGCTCTAAACACGACTATTCTTTGTTTCTTATACTCCTGGGACACGCTGATTATGCCTCTTTAATACCTGATGAAACATCTTAGAGACCTGTCTTTAGTGACTGATAAAGCATTTTGGAGACCTGTCTTTAGTGACCTGAAGTAGTCAGGCCAGTGGAATGCAGGTACTGTGGAGAGCAACTGGCTGCATTGGTTTGAAATGCTTTTGCTTACTTGTCATATAGACAACAAGCATTTCTCATAGCTCAGATAGCTATCAGTAGAAAAGAGAACACTTTGGTATTTAATACTCTAGTCTTTATTTTGCTTATGGCTCCCTGTATTTTGGCTCTTTGCTGGTGAAACATTAAAATCTCTTTCTCTGACTTTTTTTTTCCCTGTGCATACTGCATGAAACCAAGCTTTATCTGCAGCCAAATAAGTCAAGATAGAGTTTCAAGAAAACAGAGTTTCTGTTTTACACCAGAATTTGGGTGGAATCTTCCATTTTATTTGGAAAATAAGTTATGCTAGTGGAAGTTGGGGTGACAGCTGCTGGCTCTGTGTGTGCATATGTTTAATGAGGGAGGAAACGGAGGTGGCTAAGTGGCAGGACCATGCTTCCATGGTAAAGCAGGAGGTAAATCTGGTACTGTTCAATTGATTTGCTCAAGGTGTTTGCTGGAAATGGCTGCTGTATTACCCGTATATTGAATAGCATGAACCTTGTATATTTGTCAGAAAGATTATTCAGGGTTTTCCCAGTGCAGCATGAATTCTTTCCAAAAGCAGATGGTTTCACCAAACTTTTGATTGTGGGCTGTCACTAATTTTGTTTTGCATTAAGTAATAAATATAATTCCAAAATAGATGTTTGAATAGGGATGGTAAAAAAGAAATCCATGCTAAAATGCTGTGTGTGACTAAAATCCTTTTTGTCAGGAAAGTGATCAGATAAAAAGTCAGGAGTAATACAGGCATAATATGACTCTCTTGGATCCAAAGTAGTGGAGACCAAATTCAATTAATGTTCTCATTCTCTCTTTTGCTTTCTTAATATTTTTGAAAGAATCCACCCTAACCACACAAGAGATGAGGAGACCTGTTTTGAATGTTATGCAAATTAGCCAGGGGTTGGATATGCATTAATAAGTTTCTGTGCAGGAAATTCCCTTGTTGTGAATATTTCCAATGGAATCGGGGATTGCTGAAAAAAACCAAAATGATATTTCAAGAAGAACCACGACTTGGTTAAGGATTTGAAAGAAATAAATGCAGAACAAAGAAATAAAATGGCTTTATGTGTCTAGCTTCTCCAGATGCCAATTAAATGCATATAAAATACATATAATACAGTTATTTGTAACAACTGAAAGTACAGTTCTAGAAAAGTTTAAGATGATTTAAAAGAGGTGCTGCTACATTTGCGTCTTCCCTCCTGTACTTGTTCTTGCATTTCTGACCCTGCTTTGCAGTCTCTGACGCTCTTTTGTCCTTAGCTGTGGTTATTTCAGAGAACTAAACTAGAAGGAAGCCAATCTCTGGGTGGCAAAAGAACACACTGCGAAAGGCCAGAATGATAAACAAAGTGTTGGGAAGGAGGAAGATCTTCTTGGAAGAATCTAATTAATTAAATTATGGTTTAGTTTTATTAAAACACCTAGGATTAATTACTGACACATATTGTCTTTAGGAAGCTTCGTAATGCAGGATACATTAAACTTTAAAAAGCAAATGTAAACATGATGTGAAGAAAAATCCCACATGGCTGTGAAAAAATAACCATGTTTTTTTGCCATTTTTGTTAACTTTTATTAATAGAAAAGATGAAAAATAGTAAGCAAGATTTAGATATTTCCCATGACTAGAAAAATGGTGGAGGAATTGAAATTAGGAAGAATTATTCAGTTCTAAAACTGCTATTAAGTATAATTTTTATATTATTAATAAAGACATTTTTAAAAATAAAACACTGTGCAAAAAAACCTTAAAAAGCATCTTAGACTACAGGGATCATTGCACTGATTATTAATTATTATAACTGTTATTATTTGCTTTCATGTAGAGATTTTTTAAATTAAAATAAGTCTTCCCAGTCCTGTGCATTAACATACTTACATTATGTGAACAGCTTGCACCCATTTCTTATTAGTAGAAATGTAATACAGCATTGAGTATTTAAAGCATTCAGTGGAAACTAGTAGTGGAGTTGAATTAAATTATTCTGGATATATACTGATATAGTGGATTGCCAATGAACACAAAGAGTTTGGAATTCAGCCACTAAAATCCATCTGCAGAGCATTAATTTAGTTCCTAAAGGGGAAACCTGGGAACTCCTACCAAGAGGGAGTCAGATGATTCTGTGTGAATGAGGGCAACTGAGAAATGATTGATTGTGCTGTCCTTGAAAGGAAGGACTTATAGCTCTGCTACACGTCTTTGAGATGGCAAGAATTAAGAGTTTTTCTTGTGAATAAAATTTGAATATTTCTTTACTTGCAGTTGCATGCAGGGAACCACTGGCAAACTCAGATAATTTAGATGTCTGTAAGCAAAAGACTTGCCATTTCTATCTGGTTTTTTCCTGTCCCTATTCCTTTGGTTATCTGAGTACCTCAGGGCTGCTCCTCTTCTGACTTTTCCCTGCTGCTGTGCTCAAGGCACCTTGAAGGATACCTCAGGCAGGGGTTCAATGCCAGCTGCCTGGTAGATTCCCAGCAGGAGTTATTCGGGATGGTGACGTGCATATAAGAAAGTAGAGCTTGTGCAAAACCCTAATTAATTCCTCTTAAGACTTCGAAAATTGGCGTGTATTAAGCCATTAATTTATGGAGAAGTCAATAATTTCACTTTATTGGAATCTCCAGGCACCATTTCTTTTATTCCAGATACATTCACTTGCTTATTGTTTGCACAGCAATGAAAAGTGTCTATTTTTTAGTTTTAGCTCTTTCCTTTGGTCTCTAAGATTTAGTGTTTCATCTAGGCTCCATCAACAGCCTCAGAAAATCATCCAGTAAAAAACAAAGTAAATCATATGCTGACTAAATATTTTGTTCAATAGACTTCAGGCAGATCTGTCAAGAAAACATGCTAAACTCCTCTGACACAGAGTTTTAGCTACCCAAAAATCTCATCAGCAGAAGAGCAGTTACAGCTTCTCATCAAATATGTTCTGATACAATCAAATTCAGATTTGCAGTTGAATATTCCACCTTGCTGCTACTGGAAATATGAAGCATTAGTCACCAAGACTGATGCAGAGAAAAGTGAATAGATTCTCTAAGTCGGAATATTCACAGATTTTCCACATTATCATACGCATTTTGAGAGAGTGACTAGGTTTTATTAACAATAAATTATCTTGAGCTGTTATTAAATTGTTCTCTTGGGTACAACACTGATAATGCCATATGTTACTTTTTTTGTGTTTCTCATTCTCAGGTTTTTTAATTAAGGGTGCATGGGTGAAAGGAGTGAAGTCTCATTAAATTAATTAATGGATTGAAAGGCCATATGACCATGAATTAACATGAATTACTCTATGGAGACAACATTATTTTTTCGAGGAAAGAAACATTGCACTGACCTCTTGTCACCTAAGTAAAATGAGCAGAGATAATCATCAACCTAAACACATTCATTAAGAGATCAGGAAATATTAAAAAAAAAAAAAAAACTTTAAAAGAGTTCTTACACATTAATTTCTTTTAAAGTTGCTATTCAGTGTACTGAAGTTTGAAAAAAACCAATCATTTTGGTTATCATTTATTAGTCACTGAGGTGCTTGTAAAGGAGAAAAAAATTGGTTTTTATTTGGGCTAAGAGAACAGAATAGAAGATGTATGTGAGAATTTTTATTTTACTTTTTCTGCCAATGAAATAGGACACTTGATGAGAGTTTTTTCTGTGCTTTAAGTTTCTCATCTGAAAAATTAGGATGTTCACTCATAAGCGTTTTTTTTAAGAACATACCAATGAAGAATGTAATATATGGAAACATGAGCACTATTTAGCATGCTAAGGAATTCTAGAGGAAATAGTTTAATTTTTAAGGTACGTACTTGAAGGATATTCAGAAACTCTAAGACTCTTCTTTCTAGTGCACTAGTTGATACCAGCATTTGATCACCAAAATAAGAGCTAGTTTTATTTAGGGGCTTTTTCTAAGATTTAGACATTTTGTGATAATGTGTCTGCAGAAAAATAATTGTAACAGATAAATATACACTGAGCAATAAAGTGGATATTTAAGATAATTAAAAAGAAGATATTTCTACAGCTAATCAGCAGTAAGTTATAATGATATTGAGGATGTAAATGGTTCTGAAGGACAAGTTATATATTTGTCTTCTCTTTGCTTGATTTCTTAAATAAGTAGTTCTATGGGATTTAAAGTGTTTTGGGTTTTTATGTGTGACATTTGTCATGGATTTTTAGAGGGGTGAATGAATACACTGTTTTCTAAATATTTGGACATCAGAGTTTTTTATGCATCTGGCTCCTTATTTCAGCATGATAACATGTCTTCAGTAATATAAATGAAACAGACATGAGATTTATATAGATGTAATAAAAATACCTTGGTCATGTCCCAGAAACAAAGAGAAGTCATATATCTAATTACAAAAGAGTACGAAAGAATAACTCTTCTCAGTTTGCCTTATGACTTGAAGTACCTCCAATCTTTGAAACACATTCTATCAGAATGTTTATGATCTTGATGTGAGTATGTGTTGGAGATTTTCTATTTACAAATGCTGCCAGAGTCACCAGTGGACCATTTACAGATATATACAACTGAAGTGAAATCTGCATCTGAAAACCACTCAGAAAGTGCATTTATGAAAGAACATGCTTGCTTTGCTACTGGTGGTGTTTTATGTGCAAAAAACTACTGCACCAGTCCAGTAACATTTTCTGTGTCTTCTGATTTCTTTTCTAAGTACAGTTCAAGGTATGGTATTTTGCCCATAAAACCTTTTACCTTTTGACTCCTCTGTATCTTTAAGTCCTGCTCTGTCTTCTTTGCTTTATATCAGTAGTTGAGATCAACTGAGACATTTGAAGTGACAGCCTCTATATTTAGTTTAAATGTCATGGGGTGGGTGACACATTTTTCTCAGAACAAAGCCTTAGATTTCTACAATTCACTTCTCCTGTTGTTACATCAGAATTAATTTTAGGCAGACTTCATTCACAAGATGTATTCAGATAGAGCAGGTTGCTTAGGAAAGCTTCTAATGGACTGGGGAATTCTTTTCAGTCATTTGCCATTCTCACTGTCAATCTCTATTGTTATGAGACATGCCTTCAAGAAGTCTTGCTGTATTTGTGCCTACATCTTTTTTATCCCATCCACTGGGAAAAAGAGCAGCTATACTGGGAAGTTGCCAGGACAGCAAGAATAGCCTCCTGAGTAGGTACACAGAGCATATTTTGAGACCTCTGCTGAATGGAGAAAAAAAGCAGTAAAAAGCATTTTGTAATTTTAAATGTATAGAATAACTCAAAATATTCTCTGCAGTAGGCACAGAGAATGCCTCACAAAAATGAACCCATAGCTTCTATTTTGATCAGACTTCCTTATCTATAATACATTTTCACCTCTCTTACACCTTCCATTAGGCTCTGGAATATATGAATCTCACCAGCATGTGAAATATTCTTCATGATACCCACTGAGCTATTTTAGTTACACTGTTTGAGCTGAAATACAGGAAGCAGGCAGGTTACAAAGAAGAAATTCTCTATGCAGCCCATCTCCTACCACTGTCTGCAGCGTCTATTAGGTTGACAGTCCAAATGTTATTAAAGTAAATGAGGATGATGTGATCAAAACCTCACTGATTTAAAAGTTTATCTCTGACTGAATTTCTGTCCTACAATTTAGGAGGGGTATAACTATGTACTATGTGAGTAAGTAATTTAAACAAGGAGTAACTATTTTCTCTGTTCATTTGTGTAAGTCAACTTAGTTTCACTTGATGCGGTTTAACATAATGAATCCCAACACGAAATCCAGTTAAATTTATTAATATTAATTCACTCCAAGCAATTTCTGCCCTGCACTTAGAAGACTTTGTCACTGTAATTCCTCAACAGTTAAATGGGAACAAAGTTGAGCTGGGCCAAAACTGAAGTTTATAAATCTGTCTGAAGTTCTAGCCAGTCGTTGGAAAGACATGATATTAAAGAGTGTTCATGAACTTTAACAACTATTTTAGCTGGTTAATGTTTTAGTTATTTCTCTTGCTTTTGACGTAATTCATTTTGTCCCTTCATTTTAACTTGTTATCTACATTTTAAACAAATTCCCAAATTTGAATTTGAATCCAAATAAATGGATTCAAAAAAGAAAAAAAGAAAAGTAGAATTTCTTCAAAATTCCTTGCAAGTTTACCTAGGTTCTCCTTACTTAAGTATCTTCTGCACTCCAATAATCAGTTTTCTTTTCTGTTTTTCCAGTGGTTCTGGTATAGCTTGTTAGGCAGCATAAGAGGGGAAACAGCAGGGAAAAAAAGGATGATAATTTTTCTTGTGCTGGTAATCTAAAATTATGGAAACTAAAATCAGAAAGGTTGAAGGACTGTGTAAAAAATAAGCTTATATATATGTATGAGTGTATACATACATAGGTGTATATGCTCTCAAAAGAATCCAGAAAATGTTTTCTAACATTTCAGAAAAAAATGTATATATACTAATGTATTAAAAATACATTTTAATATT